>RJVU01075617.1:1168194-1185388 GCA_003731715.1 Anabarilius grahami | reverse complement strand
TACGAAAAAGTCACAAAATATTATTTAATTGTGTATTTGAGATACATAAAATTCTATGAAATTAGCCTTAGCATCATAAAGATGGTGGCTATTTTGTACTCCAAAAATGTCTTTTCACCACAAAATACTATTAATCATAATACAGATATAAAAAGAGAGAAATAAAGATGTCACCTTTGCATTTTGAGGGTTACATAATTCACTCAAGTTGACACTTTTTTGTTTTGAGATTTCCTCTCCTTGTAGTTTCATCTTGACTCATGTTGAATGTGATTCCTTCTGTTTCAGTCAGCCAGAAAGATCTTTGTAATACGTTACTTTCATTCAAGCTCAAATGTCAGGCTTCAGTCTCTGGCTGCTTGTTTCAATCAGACACAAATGTCAGGCAGCTTGTTCCTGCTTCCGCCTGTGCCGTTGGAAGCGAACAGCTGGCTCTGGATTAACCCAAACCCACCGATTCACTCCTTTACACATATGACACACGCATTTCTCATGTGAGGGGAAACCTCTCTCAAAGTCCCCCGTCTTGGTAGCACCACTCAAAGCACGAGAGTTGTTTTTCTCAATGCTGTGTGTTTTTTTTCTTTCTTTTTCATCTCCCTTTTTACCTTTTGTCTAATATCAACATGTCTTTACCTCACTCACTCTCTTTTTCAGTCTCTTCAGAGTCCTCCTTGATGTTCTGCAATTCTTTTGAAGGTATTACAAACAAAATAACAGCAAGCATCTCCCTTTTCCTCTCCCTTAATCTTTCTCAGGGAGAGTTTCCTAAGGTCTTGTTCAATTGACTTAAAAATGAGGCTTTTGTACCTTTCTTCTTACTGACAGACCATAGATTGTGTCCTACATGCTTAGAAACCAGAAACCAAAGCTTCTGTAAATACCATTAACCTTGCTGTAGTAAAGATGGCACAAAAACAAAGCAGGACTTGATTTCCAGAAAATATTCTTTTCATTTCCTTTCTTGCGCTGTCATGTTTTGAACTGATAACTCATGAACAATCTTTGCGTCTTCCATTGCTAAGCTTAATTTGGCATGACAGTGTGCACGTCTTACTGTTATGATGACTTCAGCATTCAGTTCAAAGACATTTCTCCTAATCTTCCAAACACAGTAAATGGGCGTTTAACCAAAACAAACATTTTCATAGGCCAAAAACAAACTCTATGCAAGTATGTGAAATTCTTGTCCAGTGCTTTCCAGTATTTTTTTATTCATCAGATTGGTCTGTTGGATGTTTAATTGTGCGCACTAATTTCTGTGTATGTTTACATTGAGATTACGTAGGACGCATAAAATTGAACAAAAGTGACAGTAAAGAATTCATTCATTACATTGTTACAAAAGATTTCTTTTTCAAATAAATGCTGTTCTTTTGAACATTCTATTCATCAAGGAATATTGAAAAAAAATTGATAATAATATAACATTGATAATAATAAGAAATGTTTCTTGAACACCAAATCAGCATATATCTGTTACCCTCTCAGATTTTCAACTCACTTTGTATTGTTATAATGTTGGTAGTTTTTGTAATTGAACAATGTTTTCTCATTCTCTGTTTTACTTGGACAGAGAAATTAACTTTTATTTGTCAGCAAAACTCTGCCAGATGATGCAAAACACGTCATCCGGTGGACTTTTGACAGCTCTTTGCATTTTTGTGTCCCGCCCACGGACAGTCGGATCGACAGAGGGTAATTATCAGAAGTTTTTGTAAGTGTAGGTTTATCATTGAAAATTGTATCTTACTTTGTCTGCTATTTAAGCAGCATTATGGTAAAAATGGAACACTATGGCAACAGCTTTCGTACACAATGGCATTTTGCTTCGGAGGGGTTGGGCAGTACTGACAGTTTCTTTCAGTTTTTTCCCCCCTCTGTTTGGCCTAAAACAGTGTTTGTGGTCATCCTGTATGAAATGTTGACTACAAACATGGAGGTTTTTCATATTTACGATTCTTGACAGCCTTTAGCCACTGCCTATATCCACGCTGGATACAAGTTGACACCATTATAACAAAAAATTTGCTAAGAAGTATTTCCTACTAAAGCAAGGTGGTATTTGACTCTGGTAAGCTTATCCAGACTGGTGTGAGTGCACTGGATGGCAATGCCCAGTGAATTATGGGTGTTTTAAGTTTTCTCACCTATATATATTTAATGTGTATATATATATGTGTGTGTGATGCAATCTGGGAAAACCCATCGGATGTTGCGATGGAACGTTTTCAGTAAAGTAAAAAAATAGGTTGAATGTCATTTTTTTTTTGTCAAAATTGGGTTTTCATTAAATTATCATTCTATAACATCTTGTCTATCATCTCTGAAAATATCTTGGCAAAATTCGCCTGTTAAGTGCAGAAAAACAGCGATTTATAGTGGCAAGGCTGTCTTTCTCTAATGTTACTGTTTAAGAACACACCCAGCGGAGGTAAAAAAAAACTAAAACAAAAAACGGCCATAGCTTTCCCTCTCTGAACACTACAAAGACAGTTCACCTATCAAAATAAACCACATAACATGTAGAATGAAGGTGTATTAATGCAAATTTCCCATCAGTCCTGTATAAACTATGGCTACGCAAATATTTTTTTTTTCTAATGCGTTATTGTGAGAAGGCAGAGCACAAGAGAACAACGGAGCTATAATGAACACACATGTTCTAATTATGTTTTTATTAGAGGTTGAATTCAAATAAAATACTGCCAAACTGCCCATACTACTTCTGAATAGGATGTCTACTTCATAAAATATATGGTTTAGATCACTCAAATAAATGGAAAAAGTGAAAAAGTTTGGTACTGCGCCCAAACAAAATCTTACTGAAAGCTCATTTTTGAAATATTTCAACCTAAAATTTGGAATGTTGACATTTTTGGCTTTATTTTCTTGCAGTTTAAGAGTAAAACATGCTTTGTAATATATTATTAGAAAATATAAACAATTATATTTTTACATTTTCATAAACTGAAACTTCTATAACTTTTTTTTTATTTCACTTTCATTATTTATTTCACTTCTACAATAATCTGACTAGTCTCTTCTTTAAAACAAGACCAACTTTAGGTCTATATTCCAAAGCATTCTTGAATTACAACCATTTATGTTTGGATAGTGTATTTTCATGTCTATGCGAAAAAAGGGGGTGACAGTTATTTAAACCTGCTTTTCTCAGAATTTCGTACCTGAAAATCAGAGCAATCAGCCGAATTTAGATAACCATAACTTTTGTTACAGACAAGCTATGAAAGAAGTAAACACATATTTGGAAAGGGCTCTAATCCAGGTATATGGTATAAACCTGTGATAGGTAAAATGTCACCATGAGATTGGTTTTTTGCAGATCACATCACATGTAATATATATATATATAGTCAGGTAGCACCGATTTTTATTTATTTGCTTATTTTAATCGCCTTTCAACTGCATAGGCAGCCAATTTTTATTGAAACTCCATTTTGCCAGCGGTAAAGTACCCCTTTAAATTGAAATATTTCACAATAATATTGTTTTTACAGTATTTTTGTTCAAATAAATGCAGACTTGCTTGGTAAGCATAAGAGACTTCTTTTAGAAACACAGAACCCAAACTTTTAAATGGTAGTGTATGTAATATAATAGTATACATGTCCAATAAATTAATTTTCATATACAATTGAATATTCGGAATGCACTGGTGGCTGTAATCAAGCTTATGTAGCTAGAAGCTACATAAGCTTGATTCATATACTTGCACAGATTATGTTTTGGGCCAACACATCAAATGCCATATTTGTCATCAAAACACACCAGTTGCTAAATAGATCCAGCTTCAAATGTTATGCTAAATATAATTGAAATGGATTTAGCAAAATGAGGCTTGCTGTTTTCAATTGAATTCCTCTCTGAGTGTTGAAAATGAGGATATAGATTGTTGTCGTCTCTGAGGATGGTTCTCATGGCTGGAATATGAGATTGGGTTGAGTGGCCCATGCCCGCTTGTCCCTGCTCCATTCTCCCAGTCATCTATTAGCTTTGATTACTCCTGCCTGGGTTGATACGCTCCTGCTCATTGGATAAGCCTGGCGGAACGCTGATGGTCTCCGTGGTGATTTGTTTGCATGGATTAAATGTCATCTTTGGAAATATGTTATTACAGTCAGACTCTGGAGACAGAAACACACATGCTCACTTGGATTTTCTCTCGCTAACACACTCACACATGTGCAGACAGACTGGGGAAAGTGGCAGAAAGGAAACAGAATATTGAGTTCATAACATAGATTTAAGCCATAGTGCTGGTATTGCTGGAACATGTACTGTACTTTATGTTGAAATTTAGGTGTTTTAGCCAGCATAATCTTTCATGTTAAGGTGATTATTGAAGGAAGTCTTCCTGGTTTAAAATAATAGTTGTTTATTTTCGGTACAATGGAAAAACTCAACAAAACACTGTAAAAGTGGTCCACATGACTTGACAACATGTTTTTAAGTCCTCAAATAAATGTTTGAAACAACATGAGGGAAAATGATGACAGAAAATTCCATGTTTAGATTTCCAATCTTTCATCATTTATTCACATAAGACTTTGGTTAATATTCCAAACACAAATTAAGATGTTTTTACTGAAACCACAGAGGTTTATGTTTCTCAATTGAAAGTCCAGGTAACCAAAATGTAGATCCAAAAAGGTCATAAAGGCGCCTTAAAATGAATCCAAATGAATCAAATGGTTGAAAGTGTTGTGAAGAGAGAGAATAGATATGATCGTTTTATATGATAACAGATTTTATTTAGGCTTTTATTTACATCTAAATATTGATCGAGCACATCACATACTGTATTGTAAACCCGGAAGCTCAAATGTGCCATATGTGATGCATTCTGTGTTTATATGTAATTAAAAGCCTAATTCACCAAAGTCTTATGGGTTTGAAATAACATTAGGGTGAGTAGACAATAAATGAATTTTCATCTTTGGTTGAATGTTCCCTTTCCCTCAGACACTTCAAAAATCGAATTTGACAGTTTAGTGAGTCGGCTAATACACAATCAGACAACATTAAAGCTGTTATTTTATTCTTAAACATTTTTTTAACCTTCCTATAAAATTATCTGCATAATTATTTAAGGATAGGGAAAAATTTAGAAAAAATATAATAAAAATGTAATCTAATAAAAATTGCTATCATTAACAAAAAAAATTGAGTTTAATAAAAATACAAAAATTACAAACAAAAATATATAAAAAAAGAACTTTCTTTCAAAATGTAATTTATTTTAATACCTTTTCTTTTCTCTTTTCTTTTTTTTGTGCTAGGTGAACACTGCTTTTCCTGCAGCCATGTTGAAATTCTTCCCTCCTCTTGTTACAGGTCTCATGAATACTCTCCTCCACACATAAGCTCGCTTTACTATTCTGTTTCCAAGGACCGTGATAGCCAATGGCAATTGAATATCTGTATAATCATATGAAGGTTTGGTACACATGAGCTCATTGACACACTTTCCAGTTTCTCCCAAGAGCTCTGCACCTCCTCTGATGAATTCATACCTAGAATCCTCCTCTTTATCTGTGATTACCCAGCAGTTGCTGATTATATTGGGATTTCATTGATTACCTCCTACCCCGCTGTCATTAGCTGCTGTTCATTTCTCCATTTGTTATTTTATTTTTTTCCTGGTATTACCTTGACTTTGACCTTCATGTGTGTGTATGTGTGTACAATCAGCATGTATCTCGGTGAAGACAGTGTGTTTTATCCTCTTTTCTCTGTCACTGGGAGATTTCTCTCAGTCTCTCATTCTCTCTCTCTCTTTCTATTGTTATTGAGTGAATTTCCCAAAAACCTTTCTGAAAGAAAGTGATAATATGTCTAAAACTCTCCCTCATGGCCTGCTTGCATGCCCAAAATAGCTTCGTAATACTCTTATTAACTCTCATTGTGTTCACAAAGACACACACACATACCATCACAATAGGATGGGATCTCTGCAGTGTGTTGTTTAGGCAGTTGTTCAACGTTTGTGTGCGTGCTCTGTCCCCAGGCTGTGAACATTTCCTGACTTTGTGGCCAGTTTAATAATCATATAATCGCCATCATGTTGTTTCAAATGTGTATGACTTGCTTTCTTCTATAGATATTTAGATTTTGACAAATCAAATTTGTGTTCCACAAAAGAAAGAACATCAAACAAGTTTGGAATGGCATGACTAGCAAGTAAATGAAGACGTAAGTGTATGGTAAGGTGTAAGTATCATGATGTATTGTGCAAATTTAAATTGACTATGAATCAGACTGTTTAAACTTTGATAATTAAATGGAACATCATTACATCAAAGTGTAAGAGGAGAGAGAAATGACAAATCAAGTTGAGAAAAGAAAGAGGAGACTAGATGAAACAAGGTGACAGAAGACGAGAGAACAAGAGATGATAGGAAAAGGAGGTGAAAGGAAAATGAGAAGAGATGAGAGGAGACGAAATGAGACTTGTGGAGGTAAGATGAGAGGACATGAGGAGATGACATAAAAGAGGAGATGAGATGTGCACCTGGAAAACTAACACCACCAAGTTGAGTGTTTACTTGAATGATGTCACACATTCCTGTCAGAAACAAAACACAGAAGTAGCCTAAATAAAACAAAAGAATAAAATTGTGAACAATAAACCCAATTAGCTACATCAGGATTCAAAATAATGAAAATGATTGTACAGGATGTAAAATAAAAAAAAACTCGCAAAATCCTTCATTTTAATTCACTGCTGATCAGATATGTATTTTAGATTGTAGATAGTCCTATATTATATGATATCTATATTATAAATCAGTGTTTCCATAAGGTTTCAAATCGACATGCCCCCTCTAACTCTCCAACTCATATATCATTCTAAATTCTGAGTTGTCCACTCGTAAATTCGACTTTGCTCGGTCATTCGTGAGCTTGGAATTCCTAATTACAATATTTCCAACTCCACTTGAAGGGCACAAAAGAGTTGAAAAAGAGGAGTGAAGAGGAGACATTAAATAACATTAAATATTGGGTAAAGAAAATTTATTTTATTGTTTTATTTAAAGGAATTACATAATAATAGATTAAAAGGGATTTAAGGGAATAATGAAAAAGTTACAGGTTTATTGTAGTTATTAAGTAATCAATATAAACTATTTGCATTTTTTTTAAATATAGGACTCAATCTTAGTTGTACATCTAATATGTCAAAAACGCAAAACATTTTTCATCACATTCAGTTATAAATTATATTAATCATATCATATTAATCAAATAATAGCTTGTTTTCCATTCAAAACGCCAAAATTAGTTTGAATCACTGGATATTACTATCGGTCGCTGAATATTTCAATCATAAAGTCGTCAAATATTAAATATTTAGCTACTTACTCGCCACTTTCACTGCTAAAACACATTGGAATTCACACTCGTCTTCTGCTAACTGTAAGCCCCACCTTCTTTGATTTGATTGGCCAGCTCACTCATTCTGACAGTGATGAGCGCTGTTAGACCACTGAGGCAGACCAGCCTAAAAATTTTATTTTTTTAAAACTTTTTTTGTCATCCTAACAATGCATAATGGAGTATAATGGAGTACAGCAGAGCAGCATCAATAATATCAAATATTGGGGAAACAATTTGGCCATTTTTAAATATTGGGTGGGGGGGACTTGTCCCCCTCAATGTCTATGATGATTACGGCCCTGAGATGAGAGGAAACTAGAGGAGAGGAGACAACACTAGATGAATGAACATGGGCCACCCATGCTTATTGGAAATACGTGATTCTGGCTACATTTCTGCAAAACATTTCACTGCAGTTTCCAGCTGAAATGGCCAATAGAGGTTTAGACTCCAAGAACTTTTGTACTTTTTCGCACAAATTATGATTACAGGGGCAGATTATTGACAAATAAAGACTTATTTACGCACAGTTTTGTTCACAATACTGTGTTATGAACACACTTTTACCATAGTGCATATTATGGAAAACTACATTTTGATTTTTGTATAACCAGCTCCATACATTACATGATACTTGCTCGTTAACTCACCTGAAACAACATATATGCCATAATTACAATGTTATACCCCAGTATATAATTCCATGATAAAATTCCCATGCCCTTCGAGTCTTTAGTGTCTTAATAGTGGTGCTAAAGGCGTTTGACCATGCTTCAGTTTTTGATGTCTTGGGAGTGAGAATGTGTTTGAGAAAACCGTATTAATGTCTTCAATAGAAGGGATTAAACCAGAACTAACCTTTAGATCTGAACCTCTCAGGAAGACCAGCTGGCCAGACCAACATTCACTTGATATATACTCATTCACACACACATAGTCAGGCCGCTTAGGGGATCACTTCAGGGCATGAAGCTTGACGGCCATCTTAACTTCCCCATTCCACGGCATATCAAATGGAACTCTGGAAGTGTGTGAGAGTCGTCTGAAGAATGGTCCATTATCACTGCGTCCCAACACAGCACATCAAAGAGCTCATTCCCCAGTCCTGACCACAGCTACGACTGCCTCTAAAGGACACTCATCAGCGCTGTCACCCCTCTCATGCGGAACTGACACAGAGCAATGCTGTTTAGCTTCAGTCGCAGAGCATGCTGGGATAGCCGCCCGTCCCTTTACATTCAGCAGAGGAGAGGAGGTGAACTCTGCCATCTGGAGTTGGCTAAGGAAGTGCTGCATATTACCAACGGTTACATCATTATACACGGCCGGCACACTCACACATGCTGCCCCAGAATGAGTGTGCTTGCTGAATAAAATTCGCCTTCAATTAGAGGAACCGGGGTAAGTCTCTCAGCTGTACAAATACACAACCAGAAAAAAGGCCTGGGAGAGCGAATAGAGAAAGAGCTTGTGGAAAAGGAGAAAGCGGGAAAACACTTGTAATTGCTCACGAGCTCATGTTTTTGAAGGGCGGGTTTGTGTGTACTCTAAATGATCAGGATTTCTTGTTTTGGTTCGAAATGAAAATCAAGCCATCTGCGGAAGCATTTTTTCTCACTAAAACTAGGCCGCAGTTTCTCACATCTTCACATTTACGCTCGCCACCATCTTTAAAATAGTGCAGATGACAGGGAACTATCTGTGTTTGCTCGCATATTAAAAAGCTGTTGACCTGATGCACGTTGCTCTAGATTCAGATGCGGTCGGGCTTGGTAAACAGGAACGTGTTTTAGTATTCCGAAGAACTCCTCCACCCCTGCAGCTCTCTCTCTCTCTCTATCTCTGTAGGGAGCCTAAGCAGTTAGCGGTTAAACAGGCACAAAGACACCCAGCTGGCAGAATGTTCAGACAGCGAGGGGAAAGATGGAGAAAGGAGGTGCGTGGCAGGTGAGGATCGGATTGTAATTGGACCGAGAGGAACATGGAGTGATGGGGAAAAAGGGCTACGTAACAGCAGAATTCAGTTGTCAGTCATGTTTTAGTGCAGTAAATATAGTTAGGTTCACGCGCGGTTCGGTTATACGCAAGTGTGACAGCCGAATTCTGCAACCAGGGAACTTGTGTTTTTTCATGTGGAGTTTTGGTAACTCATAGAAACCGAGATATAAGCAGTGTGTCATCGGAGGGTTTTAGATGTTGGAATGGGCAATGCTACATATTTTTTCCTAAGTAAAAGTGGCTCAGTGGGTATCACTGTCGCCTCACAGCAAGAAGGTCCTCAGTTCAAGTCCTGGCTGAGCCAGGAGTCCTTTCTGTATGGGTTTCCTCTGGGTGCTCTGGTTTCCCCCACAATCCCCAAAAAATAAAATAAAATGTAATGGAGAGGGTTGGGGAAAGACCTGGCAACCTACCCCGGAAAAATCATTGCTTGCGTATGGCAAGAGATGGCCATAGAACACTCAAAAAAATGATACGTTGGATTTACTTAATTTTTTTATGTCAACAGGTTCCACATAATTTGGTTATGTTGAATTTAATTAACATTATTTATTTCAGTTAACTTAAATTTATTACATAAGGTTAACTCAATGCCATTTAGTTGAATCAGGTTAACATTCTTAATTTTGTCCAAAAACCATTAAGTTTAATTATCCTAAAATAAATATCAAACAGAAATTTAAAAAAATAACCCAGTTTAATGGATTAGTTTATTTAGTGGATGCATTCAAGAACAATTTTCACATCTTTTACAAAATCTTTTCTCTGTAAAGACTCTTATTATTAAGCGTTAGCCAGAAGATGGGTTTATTCCATCTATGGCATGCCCAATATAGTTGTTTTTATTATTAAACAACTTTAGTTATTGTTAGATAATTGTTAGATAACCCAAGCACATGTTCTACACTTCACCACAATGGTAACCCCAAAACTATTAACATAACAGAAACTTTTAAATACCAACATAATAGAAAGTAAACATTAAAAAGTCCCTCCATTTTCTCATGTTGCTAAAAACTGCTTAAAATAACACTTTATTTCAACATTTACTCTCCCAGATCAGCCCCTTTGCAAAGCATGATGGGAAGTGAAAGTCCTGTTTGATTGAGTCCTGGTTGAGTTTACTTGATAGAAACATGTTATTTTAATATGAAAACAGTAAGTTAAGTTGAAAAGTAATCGTTTAAAGTCAGTTTAACATGAAGCAATTAAATTTGAACCAGAAACCTAATACAATGGTGTTGAATCAAAATAAGTTGTTTAAATAAAGTGAACAGCATCAACAAATCATTTTTTTGAGTGAATCACCAAGAGTCTGATACGATTGAAATGGTTAATGAGAGAGAAATCGCCGATGGTCACCGTGATTTTGCCAAGTAAGACATGTTCCTGGATCAACATATTTTGTTGATCCTGGAACAACATACCTGTCCGAAAATTTAGTCTTAACCCTATTCCTACCCCTAAACCTAATCCTACCCATAACTACACGATCTTTCAGAAATCATTCTAATATGCTGATTTGGTGCTCAAGAAAATTGTTTTATTATTATCAATGATAAAAAAAAACACTTGCGCTTCTTAATATGTTTGTGGAAACCATGATACATTTTTTTCCAAATTTGAAATAGAAATCTTTTGCAACTGTTACTTTTTTTGATCAATTTATTGCGTCCCTCCTAAATAAAAGCTGTAATTTTTTTTTTTTTTCAACTTACTTTCCTGTGTTATGAAAGTCGCTATCTTTGATATTTACTTTTATGACTGTTATTTTGGTTACAGGTGGTATTCACAACTATCACATTAATCAAGAAGGGGCTTGACACTGGTTGTTTGTACGGACTGTCATGGGAGAATTCGAGAGTCACACCTGTTAGAAAGTACGGATGTCAATCCCAAACACTGACTGTGTGAATGTAGCCAAGGTGGCAGAGAGAGAAAGAATTGAGAAGGAGAAAGAGATAAAAGAGGGAAAGAATTAGGTATTAGCTGAGGATCAGAGAGTGTTAAGGGGAAAACGCACTAGAGGCAGAAACATAGGAAAGAAAGAAGGTATTAAGTGGGACTAAGATACTATGAGTGAGAGTTAGAGGGAGGAAGAGAGGGAGTGAGGGAACAGGGATGAGGAGGTTGTTTGAATGGGAAAGGTGGCAGAGAGCTGATTTGAGGGCATAAGGATGGGCTTAGCACAGCTGAGCTGTTCGAGCTGCATATCTGAGACGGAATAGAGGATTCCTGGAGTTTCACTTTAATTCCATTAACACAAAGCCATCAGAGGCAAGATGGAGGCATCCACCTGGGGAGAACTAAACCTTCTCTGACTAAATCTCGCACTGGTTTTCTGTGCCACAACCACACGACAGACTAATGCAGCTTGTGACTCTACCCTTTCAGTCTTTTACAGGACTCTCCTGAGTTAAGTACAGCTTATGGTCTATGGGCTACATTTGTGGCGTGTTGCTGAATTGGAAATACCAAACAACAAAACACAACATTTTACTTCTAAAAAGGTTTTTGGTTACATTATACAATAATGTCCCATTCATTAACAATAGTTAATGCATTAGCTAACATGAACTAATGACAAGCAGTAAAAATAAATTTCTTGTTGTTTATGCTAGTTCACACCACATTGTTAACAGATAAAACTTTTTTTTTAAATGCAGTAAATGTATACATTAACTTTTAAAATTAAGATTAACCAATGGTGTAGAAGTATTGTTCATAGTTTTCTCAGGTGTGTAAACGTAAATTGTTACCAAGTGTTTTTTTGTCTTTTTGGTCAAATTACTATTAAATGTGTGAAAATGTAAATTCTAGGATACATAAAATATTAAATTAGCCATAGCAAGACAAAAATATGCAACCATTTTACTCCAACAATTTAAAAGTTATTTCCACCACATAATGTTAACAAATATTTTAAGACTGATACTGTATTTCAGATTTCTGTTTCCCTAAATTTGTAAAAATGTGTTCACAGTAATCTGCTTACTTTGGAAGTCTATGAGGCAAAAAGGTTTAAAGCAGAAATATGAAGCTTGTAGTTTTGATAAACCACTATTTCAGTAAATGTGTTTGTTATTGAAGTTCTAAATCGTCCTTTTGAAGTGGAGCAACAGTACTTTTCTTGGTGGATATGCTTTCTGTCTTAATAGTATGCAAGACTAGAATTAGTACATCCATAATCACAGTATGTGGTCCATCCATGCATGCATTTTGCTAATATTGCCCCCAACCCCTTTTTGGTGAGAGGAGTAGTTCTTAGACTACCCAGAAGTTGTGGAAAAATTAAATTTATGGAAATTAATTTTATGGTAATCATTTTAGCTAAATGCTAACGCTTGTGTGATATATAGATATATATATATATGCAGTTGTGCTGCTTAATATTTTTGTGTAAACAGTGGAACGTTATTTTGATCATTAAAAGTTCAGAAGAACAGCATTTATTTGAAGTATAAATATTTAATAAATGTCTTTACTGTCACTTTTGCTGAATTTAATGCATCCTTGCTGAATAAAAGTATTAATTTATTTCAAAAGAAAAATCGTACTGACCCCAAACTTTCAAATGGTAGTATGGTATGCATGTAGTATGAATCTACTAATGTTTAGTATGAATCCTGATGTTCTCTGCATAATCCTTCATAGCACAGATAACACTGGTTACAGGCATGTTTAGTGTGTGTGTGTGTGTCTGTGTGTGTGGGCATGTTTTTGTGAAATATCAGGACACAAATGTGTATAATGACATGGGTATGACATAGGTATTACAAGGACAGGGTGACTTATGAGGACATTCCCCATGTCCCCACTTTTCAAAAGGCTTATAAATCATACAGAATGAGTTTTTGTGAGAAAGTAAAAGTGTGCACAGTTTCCTGTGATGGTTAGGTTTAGGGGTAGGGGTAGTGTAGGGGGATAAAAAATACGGTTTGTACAGTATAAAAACCATTACGCCTATGGAATGTCCCCACATTTCACAAAAACAAACATGGGGGTGTGTGTGTGTGTGTCTGTGTGTGTCAGGTGTCTGTACGATACCTGTAAGGGACGGTGAGACCGGTGATCAGAGGTAATCTTAGCTTCTGGCTACACTTTAACTGCTCTGTCAGCTTACAGCCCCCCACTGACTCGACCCTCTTTCTTTCTTCTTCCTTTGTTCTCGCTCTCTCTCTGTCTCTCTCGCCTGCTCGCTTGCTGCCATTTTAGTCGTCTCTATTGAGTAGTGTGCCTCAGCTTCATCTATTTGTCTCTACAGGTATAATTTCTACTGTCATATTTCGTCTTTTTGTATGAAGAACTGTCAGTCACTTTCATGGTTCTATATTTTTACTCTCTTCCTGTCTTTTTCTCTCTGTGTGTGATGGGTGAATTAATCAGCAGTTGCTCTGGGCATACCCTGAGTTTGACTGGCAGTTCTGTCTGGTCAGCACTCAGAGGACAAGGCTATAACTAACACCTCGGGTCAATACACACTCACAGACGCACACACATGTTTGTAACATACTCTCTCTCACACACACACACACACACACACACACACACACTTACAGGTAGCAGTAACTAGCTGGTTTAAAGAACTGCCTGGGGTGCGATCAATACAGTTCACATGCATAGGAAATTAGAGGAGATCTCTGTTATACACACATATACACACTTTGGTCTTGTGCCATGCTGAAGCCTTCAGCTCTCTGATGATATATAGACTCAACTATCTCTTTACCCTCGCATCACCTCAACGTTTTTTTTCTCTCAAAGCTCAAAGGGAACATGTGATTGACACACCTCCGATGGCTGGAATTCAGTTTTGAAAATACCACATTTTCTGTAGTAAAAAAATATATAATAAATAGACATAAGACATAAATAGACATAAATAGAGAGAAGTAGCTCCAGCTTCAATGTTCTTCCGCAAGACGCATGCAGTTCTGTTTATTAACCACTAGAGCGCCAAACGTCACGGACTGCAGCTTTAAATTCTTAAAAGAATTATTTAAGACAGTTATAATGTTACAGAAGATTTCTATTTCAAGCAAATTCTGTTCTTTTTTTAAATATCTTGAAAAAATGTATCATGGTTTGTACAAAAATATTAAGTGGCACAGCTTGTTTCTTGAGCACAAAATCAGAATATATTATAATGATTTCTGAAGGACACTGAAGGCAAATTCAGCTTTGCCATAACAGGAATAAATTACATTTCAAAATATCTTAAAACAGAACATTTTAAATTGAAATAATATTTCACAATATTACTGTTTTTTGATTAAATAAATGCAGATTTGGTGAGCATAAGAGACTTCTTTCAAAAATATATACTGTATATAAAAAAAAATCTTACAGACCCCAACATTTTGAACGGTAGTACATATTTACAGGTGTTTCTTTGAAACTTAACATGTGAAAATTTATTCTGAAGTATTCATTATTATAATCTAAGATATTTTAAAAGATTGAAAGAACAAATATTGAAGAAATAACACTCACAAAGAGAATATATTGATTGCTTTTCATTTTCAGTTAAGCTGTAATTTTGACAAAATACTATTAAAAGTGTTAACATTGGCTATTGTTTATGTAAAATGTGAACTATAAAATTAGCCTTAGCAAGACAAATGATATTTTATTCCAAAAATGTTTAAAATGGTATTTTCCACCAGATAATTAAATGCATAATTTGTTATGTGGTTGAAGTGTTGTGGCTGATTGGTTATGGAAATGTGTGCGTTAGTGAACTTAAACTTGTTTTGGTTAGTAGACTGAAAGATGGTTTGTTTGTTTTTTAAGTCTAGGGGGCCAAAAATACCGATATCCTGTCAGTATTTCAGAGTATTCAGTGAGAAATGTAGTCTGGGACATGATTTTACCCACCAGGAATTGTTTCCATCTTGAAAAGTGGCCATAATACCAGAGTGGAGCCAGACTTGAATGTGAGTCTACTAAAACAACGTCTAAATAGCCGTTTTGTCTATTGTTTAAGTGATGGCTGGCGGAAAAGAAAAGTTGTCATTTTAAAATAGCGATACTTGCCTTAGGAAACACCAAATATATATACAAACATGGGGTCAGTTTACATTTTGCTCTTGATTTGACCACCGAGAGAGAATCAAAGACGCCCATAGAGGTCCACAAACTCCTTAGAGGGCTCAATTCTCAAATGTCTGCTTCTGCTTAACAGTCACAGGCTGTTTCACGTTTCTGAATGAGTCCTCATCTAAACTCCTCCCAGGGAACCACAGAGCTACATGAGAGGAAAAAAGACCCTCTGAAAAAAAAGTAGAGAAAACCTGATAAACTGTTGAAACAGACACGAAGAGACTATGAAAAACAAACAGCGAGAACAGCTACAGAGAAATACCATTGGATAATGAAGAGGTAGAAACACTCCAGAATCAACTTCTTTTTTAAGCAGGATTTGCGAAATAGGACACAAACGGAATGCTTGATGTCCCCCGGGCCTGGATTTATAAGAATCACAACAACGGGACAAAAATGGCGACCAGAATGCACATGAGGGACAGAATGTTCAAACTCTACCAAAACACACATTCATCTACATACACGCACACACTAGGGACGTTGTGTAGGAACACCATCAAACACACTCTCTTCCATAACATACTAATCATCCATTACTATGAAAAGGAGAGACGAGAGCGATTTGCATAAAGCCGTGAAACCACAAAGTGAAATGAAGGATGGCTTGGAAATGAGACGGTGTGCCAGAGGTAGTATATTTACATTTAAAGCATTTAGCTTGCCACTTAGCACACAAGCGTCGCCTGTCAAGACTCTTAACGCTGACGGATAACCGCCGCCGTTTGACGCAGGACGTGCGTCAGATATGAATCTCCACACTGATGCAGCAGAAGCGCTAGGAATGTTTAGGCCTGTGCAAAGTGACGTTCGTTTGGCACAGGTTATCAACTAGCGTCCAAACGATTATATACATGTTCCTCAGCCTAAAGAGAGATGTCATACAGATGATTTCATAAACATCAATCAAGGTGCATATTGAAATAGACTCTAGGTAATAAAGCATGGAGCAGCCACATTTCCACTGCTATCCAATTTATCCTTTTGTGGCTAATACTGCACACTTATATATGTATCTGTCTGGTTTGCAGTAATACTGCATAGCGACTAAGTTAATCACACACCAGAAAATGACTCTAATCAGCTAACTCCTGGCAAATAGTTCATTCACATTATAGCTCACACTTTTCTTCTTTCATGATCTGATATGACTCACCTTAGATGGTTGGAATCGGGTTTTGGTAATCCCATATTTTTAGTAGTCCTACTTAAGATCTAATCTTGTGTAACTACAGTCATTTTTTTAAGCTTTTCAGTCTTAACATGTGAAAACTTATCCTGAAATATGAATTATTATACTTTTAAAATAATGGCCAATAAACTAACGTTAAAATTTTAGCTCACACCTGCCTGTGTGTTTAAAGGCACACGTATTTCCCTTTCGAAGGAAACTCCACTCTGCGTTTGCAGTAAACGCATTGGGGGACGCCACGTGACCCAGGTGTCTGAAAGCACTATCCAAAAACTCCAATTCCTATTGGCCGGCGACAGCCTATGACGTCATACGGCGCGACCCGGAAGTATAAAGGAGCGCCTGGAGAGACAGCCAGCATCTCATCGTCTTTCGGTCCTGTTCTGTCTGATTGCATCTATACCAACTCCGGTAGGGTTTTTTTTAAATACCTTACGAACGTTCATGAGAGTGTGTTTATCCGTGTCCCAGGGTTTGACACTGGATATACATATTTTTCTG
>RJVU01075617.1:1088814-1154685 GCA_003731715.1 Anabarilius grahami | reverse complement strand
TTTTTTTTTTTTTGTAAACTTGTAAATGAGGTTCTTTATTATCAAATTCTGAAACAGTCTCTATTGATGTTTCCCTTAGATGCAGTTGAGGCCGTGAAGATCTGTTGCTCTCAGCGGGCGACATTTCACTCTCTCCTTTCATCATACATCATCATTAGTTGAGCTTAAATTGCTGGGATAATGAACCATCTAAGCAACATCTAATCTTTTTGGTGTCAGTAATAAAGATAAACATTCCTCGTATTAATTTCTAAGGTGGTTGTTCCAGTAAATGACCTATGATGAGGGTAAACATTAAGCACCGCAGTTTGTTATCTCTCTGTTACACACGCCACAATTCACCAGATGTTCCCTTTTTGGCTGTGATATATCATGTATGTGTCATGTGTCATATATGCCACATTTTTTTAATATGTTGCAATTGATTTAAGCAGCTGTTTTTATTTTTCTTATTTAGCATATTCCTCTTTAGCTAAGCACTTCAAACAGGTTATTATACAAAAGATAATTCTGTTATATTCAACTCAACACTTGCTGTTTATGGATTTGTCAGTTCTCAACTCAATTCATCTCCTCTCTCTCCCTCTTTTCTCTCTGGGTTTGCTATCCTATCGATCTCCATGTTTCCTTGTTGTAGCTCAATCAGTGGAAAAGGCATTAGGTGCGCTCAGGCTTTCAGATGCTCTTTGATTGTCACCAAGTGGCTTTTTCATCATAAAAACATCTCAAATTATAGACTGGGTAATGAGCCAACGCACACGCACATACATACACACACAGCCATCAACTGTTGGCCTGATTCCACTTAAGCAATCTTGCTTCCTTTGAGCTCATTTCAATAATAAAGTGTGTTTGAATGAGGGATGCTTTTTGCTTGTTGCCATGCTTCAAGAGAATGAAAGCTATTATGAGAGCTTTTGATAGAAGCTCACCTTCCACAGAGTCTTCACTCCACATAAACATAAGATCACTACACTACGGCTTATTCGCTCTGATATCAGTCCCTGTTTGTAAAACCTTAAATATTCAATTTGTAATGACCTTCATGTAATAAAATCTTGTTTTTGGCAATTTTACTCTACAGGATTTTGGCAGTAATGCTGCTAGAAATATCAAAGCCATTAATTTAAGCCACACTGTTTAACTATTTCTCAGTAGCAAGGTAACATTGATATATATATATATGATAAAATGTTCACTCTTGCTCCTTACAACACATGCATGTATTTTTGTACAATTTTAATCAAATTTATTAATTTGTACAAATTACTTTGCTTACTACTGCGTAAATATTACATAAAAAAAACATACAACTTTTAACATTTTTAATTAATTAAAATTCTTATTTAAATGATTATTTTGGTCTAAATTAAAATACATAAATCAAATGTAAATATTGTAAATATTTTTACTGAATATTTTTATATATTTTAAATATTTGTTCTGCTGAACAAAATTTTAAATTTTATTCCTTGCAGTGCTAATGTAGTTTTACATGTAGTTTACATTTGTTACGAGTTTGTGTTATTGACATTAGAGTTTGTCTACTACTTAGTTCAGTTAACTCTTTTGGTTCAAAAAGTGTAATGAAAATTCCCATGATATGTCCCCTTTTGAACCTGAAGAGTGAGTCGAAACACTCTTGCCTGGTTCTCTCCTACATTACATCTTTATATTTGAAGCTGATGCATTATGTCACAATATCTTTTCTGTTCATAGCTCAGGAGAGGTCGTCTAAGTCTGTGAGAGCGCCATGACGTGATTGGAAAGATTTAATTCACACTGTGGGCACTTCCTCTGGCCATTGCCTTATGCCCTCAAGCGAGGCACTTAACCCCTGTCTGCCGCGGGAGCGTTCTGTGTCCACCCCTATATCCTCTAATCAACCATCTCTGATAAAAGTCCGAGTAATACAGGAAGTGACTGAAAAGCATCTGTGCAGTGGATTCTGGGAATTAATGACTTATACACTCTCAAACTTTCTCTTAAACACCACAGAGAAGAAAGTGCAAAATGCTAACCTTGACACCTAACTAAGAGAAATAGTTCTTTCGGTGTGTGATTAGATTGGACAGAAGCCAGCAGGAAGGAAGACCCCTGCCAACGTTGGCTATGAGAATCATGACTCTAAACCTCACGATTTAACACCGCCCTGAGCATTTGCTCACATATGCCACAGGCAGCCCCCTGTACGGCCTTATTCTCCATTTAACAACTGTACGAACCCGTCAGAGACACTGTCGGAACAGAACGTGCTAAATGCGAGGGAAGATTTGGTACATTTAAGTGTTCAAAGTTAACACTGAATTACCGACTATAAAACTAGTCAAACTCTTTGTACATGGCAGTGCTTGACATCCGTTTTCTCTGGAGACAGTGATTCTAAGTGTTTTTGAGTAGAATATTTGGTTTAGAGTTACAGGCCCAGGGTGAGTTTAGCATTTGTTACACAACTTACTACCTGGACAGCATTTTAAGGCATCAAGGATGCCTTTCAAAAAGATGTTTTCAAATTTCTTTTGGCTAAGTTTTAAGGTATAATCACGTGCACACTTTATGTTGAAGGCAATCCTAGAATGCATTGTCACAAGCTCAGTAAAAAAAATAATGAAATTGCATACTTTGTGTAGGTATTTTTTTTCTTTTGAAAAAGTACTTACTTTGAACTTACTACATCTGTCATATTAGTATTGTCACGTGCCTTACAGCATCAGTTCTGTCTCTTCACTGCCATTCACTACTTCTCTCCCTTGGGATAGTAAAGTGTCCATTGGATGTGCACTTCAGAATCTTGTCGGAAGTAGTATGTAGGTCATTCGGATACTTTTTGCCTACTGTTTTATTAATATTTTGAATTGGACATACTACTCTTTTCACATAGCCTACCGTTTTTCATCTTCTATATAGTAGAGACGAATGCATATTTGGATGAAGCCAATGAGTCCAAAATGGTTGGTGTGACAAGAAAAATGTTGAGTATTTTAACTATTATTTGTGTGTTTCTATTTTTATGCTTATTGGGGTCGTTAGCTTAGCAACATGCTAATGTCAAACTCTTTTGCTTCGTGTGAGGAGTGTTCTGTTTGAGTTGCTGTAGACATTTTCTGATCAGACACTTGTGAAGTTCTTTATTTAATCAAGATGCTGCAGTAAAAGTCAGCTGCCTAGGCTGTAGGTTTTGGACCAGAGCTAATGTTGATTTTCTTTCACTGATCTGGGCTGTGTTTCCTAAAGGCATTGTAAGCCTAAGTTGATTGAGACTATTGGTGGCAATTGTTCTACGATCAACTTAGGCTTACGATGCTTTTGGGAAATGCAGCCTTGACATGTTTTGTCTCAGTACTCTGATTAGAGTCTGATTGTGTTTTTGTGGAGCAAGCAGGTTGTGAGTGAGTGGAATGAAAATGGTGATTGAAGCAATCAAGAAGAGGAAATAAATCAAGCTCTTATTGACAAAAATGAACACACCATAATGCATCATACTAAAATCAAAACACTACACGTGGAAAGTTTATGAAATATTTAAAATATGAACTTTTTTTGTATACAGTGTGTATATTATATATACCCGGAACAATTTGTCCCAGGGACTTTTTTCCCAGGAACTTTTTTTTTTTTTTTTTTTACCCCCAGACCTGTATCCATCGCAGTCTAAAGTACTGTGAAGATAGTCCGGTGACGTAGGACTGTGCGCAACTTTCCAGTTCCCACTGGATTTCGTCCTCCGCATAAGCTTAATAAAGCCTGAACCTCGTCGTCGGTACATCGGATGTATTTTATTTAAACTCCATTGTTGATTCAAATAGCAAAAAAACTCTTACTGCATGCACCACAGCAAACTTTTTTAAATGGTGGTTGAAATAAAATGCTGCGTGGAGTCAACCAATCAGCATGTTCAGCACTCAAGCCCCACTCCCGAAAGTTCCTGAACTTAGAAAAAGTACTACCTCGCGAGCAGGGACTTTCTGAGGGGGAAATATTTACCCAGAACTTCATTTAGACCATGGTCCCTGCGGTCGAAACACACAGGGTACCACCCCAAAGTCCTTAGTTCCTGGGGAAAGTTCCTGTGGTGGAAACGTGGCTCAAGAGACAAAATCTCCAAATAAATCTCTTTAACATCTCAATTGTGTCTCCTAGACTTAAATTAGATTAAATGAATTTAAATGGAGACATTTGTGTAAATCTTCTGCTTCTCTTGAGCCTATATCTCTCATAGAATTTCAGTGGAGATCTCAATAATGTCACACACTGTTCAGATTTGTCTGAATAACATTTGCTTTCTAAATAACGAGTTACACAGAGAACGTCTGTGATTTCATGTGCTGATTCAGAAAGGAATGAGATTTCTGTCATTTCTACTAAGATCATAATGTCTGTTGTCTGGATGTGGGCGTTACAGAAGGTCATGTGGCTGTGTGCATCAATAAATTACTCTTAGCATATGTGATATAATTATAACATTATGTGGCATTTAAAGGAATACTTAAGCTATTTTTTTCAAAGTTTGTAGTTTATATAGGCTCATTCCTGACGCAGTTAGAGTGGTTGTTCTGAGCAGTCCATGATTAGAATCTGTTTATTGATTTAACCAGCAACTATTATTTTACCCAGGTAGTTGGCAAATGCTCTAAATCCAGGCTTTTGACACAAATTTACCTAGAAAAAAAAAAAAAAAACTTTGTCTGAAATCTACAATGAAAAGATAGATTTCAATGTTAATAATTTAAACTAAGGCACATTGATCTATATTTCTCCTTATTGTATCTCGTGTCTCCTTTTTATCCTAAGGAATTTTATGATAAATGTCAGTAACCAAGTTGATACTTGATTGCAAAACATACATGAGAACTCCATTAAGATGCCTGAGCTCTCAAAGCACAACATCTGAGCAATAACTTTTCCCTCAGAGAGGGCCCACGGGAGGATGATCTGATGTCACGGCCCTTGGAGACAGTTAGATTGACGTTAATAAGTGATGAAGACCCTATGTGACACACACACACATAAGTGTTTGATGCTGACCAATGCTTATGTCCCAGTCCTTCATTCGTCCTGTCTCTGAGCAGTCTGATGCATCGCACACGTACGGCTGACTCACAGGTCATTGCCAAAAAGGCAGTTTGTGTTTGTGTGCACCCCTCTTCTAGACCAGGAATATGCACAGGCTTCATGTTCCATTGAAATCATAGGAAGAGAGCTCAGCCCTCTCCTGTGTAAGTCTCATGAGGCCAAATTACCAGTTAAACACGCTCTTAACTGACTTTATCAGTGATTCTGGATCTGAATACCTTGAGGCATAGTATTCCGTTTGTAACTGATGCGTTTGTTCGTAAATCTATATGGGTATTCGCAGTCAGCCGTCTCAGAGGATGTGCTGATGTTTGCATGAGAGAAAAGGCTCACCATCTGCTTCCATCTCAAGTGATTTCCCTTACGGATCCACGTGAAAATGAAATCCGACATTCACGAAGCACCAGTGTGCTTGTAAAAAGTGAGCGATTAAAGTTTTCAATCTTAGCCACACCTTCTTTTTTCCTCATATCTCTGAATAGTAAATTCACATATCTCCATCTGCTTCAGTCATTTGCTGACTTTTATTGGTGGAGTTTCATCCCTGTGTTCATAAAACGGCAAACTTGTATCCTTACATATTAAAGGGGTTGTATAGCCTGGTGGTTAAAGGTAATTTTTTTCCACTTAAACAACAGTGTGGCACCTAAAGAACTAATTAAGATGACATCTGCAGTCATATCAGTGGTCTAAACTATTATATATAAGGTACATAGTGAAGTATTTACCTGTGTATGTATCTGTATGTGTTGCAATGACAATTTTTGTATCTTTCTGTATTCAGATAGAAGCAGGTGTGGGCTTAAACCAGAAATGTTTCAACACTTAATGATAAGCCTATTTTTAGATGCAGTTCTGTTCCAATTACAGTATAGTTTCCATATGGCAAATGCCTTGAAGTTTCAAGTATAATTCAAGAAATTATTCTTATTATTTTTTTATTACAACCTTAATGCTAACTAATGTATGTAAAATTCTTACTTATTTGTACTTATTTTGTATGTACTTATTTTTGTACTGCAGTTCTTCACAAACACTGTTCCATCTGATTCAAAATTTAATCACATTTCCATTCATGAAGATAACACTTAGCAATATTACCTTCACGCCAATGATTTACAAAGTTTCAAAACTATTTAGTGCTTCAAAATTTGAACGGGGCATCCGTTTACTGTCGGCGACTTGGCACGCATTGCTTTTGATGCACTGTTCGAGTCCTCTGTTGACAGAAGAGTGTAAACTGAGAGTTTACACCAATGCGACTGGAATCGGCGCTGTATAATTTCCATAGCAAGGTCTATTTACTTCAGTGTTTCTGTTAGCTTTGTATCACAGCTACAGAACTTCCAGTAAAAAAAGACACAAAATAAAATGAGACGTTGGGTGGGGACTTGGACGTTAGAAAAATTAAAATGAATGATAATTGTTTGCTGATTGGCAGCAGTTTGTGATTTGAAGTTTCAATGGCAAATTTCTAAAGCATTTATTTAATACTCATAAATATAATTTCTGTTCACTTGACTTTTTTTTGCTAAACTAATGATAATGATATTTTAACAGTGCAGTCAAACCAGATCTGTTATGTGGAATTCAATTTTTTAAAATTTTATACAGGTAAATAATAATAAAAATAATGTACACCAATAATAAATAAAAGAACCAATCAAAAGTTTGTGGTCGGTATTCAGTTTCATGGCATCTGTTTATAGTTCCTTGGAGTTTTGATTTGTTTCTTACATGATTTAATTTTGATTAAAAAAAAGTTTGTGGTCAGTAAGGTTTTTTGAATGATTACTGTCAATGTACTAGTTGACAGTCGCCAGTAGCCCTTTTAGTGTGTTTAAGCTCAGTTTTTTGGAAGAGATGCAGTCAACACGGGGCGGCAACACAGTCAGTGGCTCAATCCCTGCAGAGGTTCTATTAACCATTCACCATTGAACCATCACCATTTAGCAAGACACCATCACATTTCTCCTAGGGATCTTCCTTGTGTGTTTTGGTTAAAAGTGTCAGCTAAATGACAAATTAGTAAATAATAAAACATCTGAATGCGACCATGTTTGGTTTTTAGTGAAACATGCATTAGAAACTATGTAAGGCTAGAGGTCAACAAAAAAACACTAGGCATTACTTTGACTGAACTGTTTTAGCTTGTTAATTACATTTTGTTGCCCATTTTAAGGACGTGTCTGTCATTCTGCAACCAGCCAACCCAACATGATGGAGTGTTTTATGCAAATTTAAACACTCTTAAACCATCTCCTTCTTTAGAAAGTGTGTTTTTATGTGTGTTTTCATTTTGTGCTCCTTCGCCAGGAGATTAATGAGAGATGTGATGAATTCAGAGAGAGTGAGAGAGAGAGTCACGCACAGTCTAGGAGAGTAATGTTCATTAAAAGCGAAGGAGTGAGACAGAAGATAAAAATGAAAAGAGCATGGCTTCACCCCACCCCGCCTACATTTGATGAATAAGAAAATATGCAGTCATCAGAGGCTTTAAGAATCAAATGAAATATCAATTTAAAGCTTGTTACACTGAATGTCCCTTAGGTGTGTTCAGGTTTTCTCTGTTCCTGTCTGCATTAAAGTTTACCTCATGAAAAAGAGACCAGCAGACCGATGGGGATGGCTCATTAGTGGATTTGTTCATCTCATAATTTGACTTACCGTGATGCCGGTTGCAAAAGTGCTTGATGTCGAATTCCAAATCATTGAAAGCTAAGGACCTGTTTTGATATTTGGGGAATATTTTGCCTCAAATACTCAATCTCTTACTCCTTTGATCAGTTGGAGTGGAACCAACTGAAATGATGTGCTACCTGAAGATTTAGTGTTTTTTTTTTTTTTTGCTTCTATATATATATATATACAGTTGTGGCCAGAATGATTGGCACCCTTCATAAATATGATCAAAGATGACTCTAAAAATAAATCTGCATTGTTTATCCTTTTGATCTTTAATTTATAACATTTGCAAAAATCTAACCTTTCAATGAAGGAAAAGAATTGAAAGTGGGGGGAAAATAACATTAAGAAATAAATGTTTTTCTCCAAAACACGTTGGCCACAATTATTGCCACCCCTAGAATTTTTTATGAGTAAAATATCTCTGAAGTATATTCCCATTCATATTTACATTTTTTTAGCCCACCAGGGTGATCATGAACATGAAATTGTCCAGCCATGACTTCCTGTTCCACAGGAGTATAAACATGAGGAAACACAAAGGCCAAATTCCCTTAATCATTCATCACAATGAGAAAAAACAAAGATAGTTCTGATGTGCAGCAAAAGATTGTTGAGCTTCACAAAATAGAAAGTGGCTGTAAGAAAATACCTAAAGCACTGAAAATCCCCATTTCCACCATCAGGGCAATAATTAAGAAGTTCAAGTCAACTAAAGATGTTACAAATCTGCCTGGAAGAGGACGTGTGTCTAAATCGTCCTAATGCGCGGTGAGGGGGAATGTTTGAGTGGCCAAAGACTCTCCAAGGATCACAGCTGGAGAAGTGCAGAGATTAGTTGAGTCTTGAATCTCAGAAAGCCTAAAAAAAAAAAATTATCAAAAGCACCTACATCCCCACAAGTTGTTTGGGAGGGTTTCAAGAAAAATCCTCTGCTCACATCCAGAAACAATCTCCAGCATATTCAGTTGTCTAGAAATCTTATAATGGGCCGTGGTTGGATCATCCGTCGGGACAATGATCCAAAACAAACATCAAAACCAGCACAAAAATGTGTCACTGAGCACAAAATGAAGCTTCTGACATGGCCATCCCAGTCCCCTGACCTGAACCCTAAAGAAAATGAGTGGAGGGAACTGTAGAGAAGAAGCACCAACATGGAGCTGGGAATCTGAAGGATCTGGAGAGATTCTGTATGGATGAATGGTCTCTGATCTCTTCTCAGGTGTTCTCCAAACTCATCAGGCATTATAGAAGAAGACTCAGAGCTGTTATCTTGGCAAAATGAGGTTGCAAAAAGAATTGAATAAAAGGGTGCCAATAATTGTGGTCAACGTGTTTTGGAGAAAAACATTTATTTCATAATGTTATTTCCCCCCCACTTTCAATTCTTTTCCTTCAATGAAAGGTTAGATTTTTGCTAATTTTATAAATTAAAGATTAAAAGGATAAACAATGCAGATTTATTTTTAGAGTCATCTTTGATCACATTTATGAAGGGTGCCAATAATTCAAGATACATTTTTTAACATTATAAATGTATTTACTGTCACTTTTGATCAATTTAATGTGTTAAAATTTTGAATAAAACTATTAAAAGAAACCACACAAAACTAGCTACATGCTTAGGCTGGTCTTAGTTGGATTTAGCATCATTAATGTTTTTTTTTATATATATTTCATTGTCTGTGTGTGACTTGGCGAGTCTGTACAGCATTAACTTGTTTGACTTTTTAAAGAAATGTCTCCAAAGTTTTTGAAGAGTGTTTCACCCATTTCTAATGAATATCATAGCACAGACATTTGTGTGTGTGTGTGTGTGTGTTGCCTCGGTCTGTGAAACAGAGGCAAGTTGAAAGGGATGATAAAAGAGGGGGCGAACATAGCAAAGACATCATGTCGCTCTGTGATGTTTCCAATGATCCCAATGACACCCTCCAATACATGGAAACATCGTGTCATGGGTGCATGACGCACATGCATGAAATATGAAAATTATACACATACACCTTCACCATTTCTGTATCAAAAAGGCACACGCATGCTCACAACTGCACGTCCCAAATTTTAGGCAGTGAGGTGTTATCATTTTCGGGGTTGTTGCAGGCAGCCAGTTGCCATGCTACTGATGAAAGGCTTAGGTATCATCAGGGCTGTGTGTTACTGTGATGTCTGCCTCCTGTTTGAGCCTGTTTGAGCCGGAATGGCCCTGATTACAGCACATAACAGTCTCTCTGAGGAAATTGGAACAAAGGAGAATTCTGACCTCAGACTCTGCCCTAATTTAGAGCTCTTGTGGATGCTAAACAACAGGGAAACCACAGGTGTACCGACCCTTAGTTATTTTAGAAACAAACACGTACATTATGGAAGCCTGTTTCTGTTGCAAGTCTCAACTGTGACATATAAAGGTGCGATTAAATCTTACAACTGCAGTGTTATTCCTGCAAAGCAACAATTGTGAGAAATTATTGGAATAATGAAATATAAAGTCACATATACAAGAAATAATTGCAACTTGGAGATATTATATCTTAAAGTCCAACAACATTATATCTTTGGCCAACAAGAATGCAGGTGCTGGTCATATAATTAGAATATCATCAAAAAGTTGATTTATTTCACTAATTCCATTCAAAAAGTGAAACTTGTATATTATATTCATTCATTACACACAGACTGATATTTCAAATGTGTATTTCTTTTAATTTGATGATTATAACTGACAACTAAGCAAAATCCCAAATTCAGTATCTCAGCAAATTAGAATATTACTTAAGACCAATACAAAGAAAGGATTTTTAGAAATCTTGGCCAACTGAAAAGTATGAACATGAAAAGTATGAGCATGTACAGCACTCAATACTTAGTTGGGGCTCCTTTTGCCTGAATTACTGCAGCAATGCGGCGTGGCATGGAGTCGATCAGTCTGTGGCACTGCTCAGGTGTTATGAGAGCCCAGGTTGCTCTGATAGTGGCCTTCAGCTCTTCTGCATTGTTGGTTCTGGCATATCACATCTTCCTCTTCACAATACCCCATAGATTTTCTATGGGGTTAAGGTCAGGTGAGTTTGCTGGCCAATTAAGAACAGGGATACCATGGTCCCTTAAACCAGGTACTGGTAGCTTTGGCACTGTGTGCAGGTGCCAAGTCCTGTTGGAAAATGAAATCTGCATCTCCATAAAGTTGGTCAGCAGCAGGAAGCATGAAGTGCTCTAAAACTTTGTGGTATACGGCTGCATTGACCTTGGACCTCAGAAAACACAGTGGACCAACACCAGCAGATGACATGGCACCCCAAACCATCACTGACTGTGGAAACTTTACACTGGACCTCAAGCAACATGGATTGTGTGCCTCTCCTCTCTTCCTCCAGACTCTGGGACCCTGATTTCCAAAGGAAATGCAAAATTTACTTTCATCAGAGAACATAACTTTGGACCACTCAGCAGCAGTCCAGTCCTTTTTGTCTTTAGCCCAGGCGAGACGCTTCTGACACTGTCTGTTGTTCAAGAGTGGCTTGACACAAGGAATGTGACAGCTGAAACATATGTCTTGCATACGTCTGTGTGTAGTGGTTCTTGAAGCACTGTCCACTCTTTGCGAATCTCCCCCACATTTTTTAATAGGTTTTGTTTCACAATCCTCTCCAGGGTGCGGTTATCCCTATTGCTTTGTACACTTTTTTTCTACCACATCTTTTCCTTCCCTTCACCTCTCTATTAATGTGCTTGGACACAGAGCTCTGTGAACAGCCAGCCTCTTTTGCAATGACCTTTTGTGTCTTGCCCTCCTTGTGCAAGGTGTCAATGCTCGTCTTTTGGAAAACTGTCAAGTCAGCAGTCTTCCCCATGATTGTGTAGCCTACAGAACTAGACTGAGAGACCATTTAAAGGCATTTGCAGGTGTTTTGAGTTAATTAGCTGATTAGAGTGTGGCACCAGGTGTCTTCAATATTGAACCTTTTCACAATATTCTAATTTTCTGAGATACTGAATTTGGGATTTCCCTTAGTTGTCAGTTATAATCATCAAAATTAAAATAAATAAACATTTGAAATATATCAGTCTGTGTGTAATGAATGAATATAATATACAAGTTTCACTTTTTGAATGGAATTAGTGAAATAAATTAACTTTTTGATGATATTCTAATTATATGACCAGCACCTGTATACAGTTATAGTATAATCTAATTTAATATAAATTGCCAGCTAATTAAGCCACATTTAAGAAAAATTAAGTAATAATTGTCAAACATAATTTGCATTCATGAGAAAGTCACATTTATGAGATATATAAAGAGCTATAAAGTCACAATTGTGAGAAATAAGGTTGCAATTGTGATATGTAGTCACACTCATGAGAAATAGTCATAAGTCAAGCTACATTCATGAGAAATAGTGACAATTATGAGAAATAAGGTTGCAATTGTAAAATATAGTTGCATGTATAAATAGGTTGTAATTGTTGCCCAGATCACTAGTAGTTCCTGAGTAATTAGTGATGCATTTTATGATATTCACAGTAAAAAAAAAAAAAAAAGGCAATTGATTAAGTTTCAGACACATGTTAATGTTGTGATTAGCAGTAGCGTGTTTACCCACCACGCAAAGCACGCAATTGTGATTTCTCCCGAGGGGGACCCCACGGTGGTGTAGTCTACGTGATACGCATGGAAAATGCCGTATACCTACTAGGAAAGAACACGGATTTGCATATACCCGCCTTAAAAAGCACGAGGATATGGATTTGGCGCTCTATAATGTGCCGTGACAGATTGTAACGCCTCAGTTCTAGAGAAGCGGCAGCCTGACGTGCACGTGAACTGATCCTCTCCTCCGCTTTAATACCAGTTACAGCGCGAAATAAACATGAATGAACAACTAAAGGTATGTTAATAGATACAGTTCAACTTATCAAAATCCATATCATGTCTCGTGAAATCGCGCTCAATCATTGTTTCATATGCGGAAAGACGTTAATAAAAACGCTGGGAAACAAACAAACGTAATGTCACATTTACCTCAGAACAAACATATTCATCATGACCATAAACTCGTTAGTCAGCTAGAAAAATGAACTCTAGAGAGGAGCATTTAGCTTAATATATGTACCATATTATGTATTAATTATATTTTTTTAATGTTCTTTAATATATAATGCATGTTTGAATAAATCCATCAAGTTGACTGCCACCGTTTAAATATTTATATTTCAAAAAACAAATTTTAGTAAAAATAATTTTAAAGTTAGTAGGCATATTATAACTTTATTATTATAAAAATGTCCTTAAGTGTAATTTAAGTTTGTATACAAATCAGTTCATTTATACCTTCAATATTAATGTAGTGCCAACTGATTCCCATGTATATTTTACAGCATTAGTTGAGATTTTTTTTTCTTGAAAAAAATTTGACATGCACTGACCTGATATACAGTATATCCAAAATAACTGATATTGAATTGAATTGCAAGCTTGTGAATCAAAATGCATAACTATGATGACAGACTAGCAGGAAATTATGCAAAACAGAAAACAAAGTCCAAACAGGGTGATATTGTGATACTGATAAGCCTCATCTTTCCAATATTGTTAATAATAGTTTCAACCTGCACTTTTAAATGTGCATTGAAAATTGCCAGCTGATAACCCCCGGGAATGCGATCACGGACCCCCTCCTGGAGATTTGCTTAGGGCCCCCAATAACTTAAACACGCCACTGGTGATTAGCAGTGTTGGGTGTAATGCATTACAAGTAACTTGAGTTACGTAATCAGATTACATTTTTCAAGTAACTAACGCATTACTTTTAAATGTCCAACAAAATATCCGACTTACTTTTTCAAATAAGTACGCAAGTTACTTTGTTTTCCCATGTATTGACTGACAACTCTCCTGAGAAATCGTGAGTAAGTGCAGAGGCGTTGTGTGTAAACATGATGGTTATTGTAGTTCTAGACTAAATGTGAGCATTTACTCATCTCAGTTGCACAAAAACAGTCAGTATACCTCAAAATGAATAAAAACTGTGAAATGTTATTTCAGAATATTGCACAAACCTGCAATAATTAAATTAAACAAATATACTTTATGTATTTAATCTCACTTTATCAACCAATGTCTTTGCTGTTGACTTTCGATGATCCAATATAACAATACTGAGCAAAAATGACTTTAGATAAACACAGCCTGAGGCTTATTCATTTCACTTTTGGTATGAAAGGGCCTTTACATTTGCCAAAAATATAACTTTTTTTGTTATTAAAAAAACAAACAAGCAAGCCCAGCCCAGCCCAGGTGAGAAAAAGTAACGCAAAAGTAATGTAACACATTACTTTCCATAAAAAATAACCAAGTAACGTAATTATGTTTTTATGGAGTAATTCCATTTTGTTATGCATTACTTTTAAAAGTAACTTTCCCCAACACTGGTGATTAGTAATTAATTATTTGTCATAGTTGATCGTTATTAATGAGGCTAATCTCATTTAGTAACTATTGATGACCTAATAAGGAACTGTCTCAGTCCTAAATTTGCTATTACTTACTGATTAGTTAAGCTTTTTTCCATGTTAGTTAATAATAGTAGCTGAAGTGTTAATATGGTACTACTCATTTGTCCTGCATTACTTCCTGCATAATTGCATATAATTACCTATTAATGACGGAACATTATTCTAAAGTGTTGCCATAAAGTCTTACTTGTGAGAAGTATCTGGGCTGATTGACAGCTGATAGCACAGACAGCTCCTGTATAATGAGATCTGCTGAAAAATTGTTGATGTTGCACATCTACAACTCACAATCTCCTGCACACATTGATCAGAACGGCCCGGATCAATACTGATATTTCATGTCTGAGGTCATTTATACATCAGCAGTGATCTAAGGACAGTCACGCAGGATAACTGGTCACAGCAGGGAGTTTGACCGAATAGGAAGACCTCTCGTTTATCGGTGAACGTGGAGTGCTTTTCAATGTTTCTCTCTGTTTGTCTCAAGCGAGCACATACAACTTTACATACACATGAGGCTGTGTGAGAGCAAAAACAGTTGAAATAAAGTCAAATAGTCAATTTGGTATTTTCACACTTGGCTGACCATGACTGTTTCGTTTGGGAGTTGCTGGAGTTTTCTCTCTCTCTCTCTCTCTCTCTCTGCTTCTCTTTCTTTTTCCTATTCTCTCTCTCTCTTTCTCTCTCAGGGCGACCCTGGCATTTCCATTAAGACAGGAGAACAGCAAAAGCAATTTAATCTGACACATAACAAATAGGGCAGCACTATGTGTTGCATGCAAAAATGGGCCTATTCAGATAATTGGTGATTTAGAGAACAAGCTAATATATAGCTAGGCCCAGCTTGACTCTGCTGATGGACCCCGCTTCTATTGGCTAGAGATGATGATATCACAGAGTTTGGGCTTCCCATAGCAACGCTCCACCCAGCAAGCATGCACACTTTGAAGTGCAGTGTTAAGTTTAGCATTTACATCTACCATAGAGAGAACAAGACAAGGAAGACAGAGGCAAAGAGAGATCAGGAGAGAGATTTAACCCTTTGACATGGATGATCAAACCAGTGTGATCACTCTAGGCGAGTCCCTGAGGCATCTGATCAAACCGCCATGATTTGAAAGTTCAATGCGTGATGTAATCAAACTGCAAAATTCAAATCTGCGTTTGTGCTTCTGCTGACCCAGAGAGAGCTCTTGTCATTTATATGCATGAAAGTCTTTTCAACCACACAATAACATACTCTTTGAATGTTAGCAATATAAAGATAAACAGAAGTACTGGAATAAATGTTTATATTTTGTTAAAAGTAGCGACAAAAAAAACTGTAGTATTTAAACAAAAGTATTTTGAGGTTTCAGTTATTATAAAAATAATAAAAAAATGATGTACTGTTCATTAAAATATACATTTAAGAACAAATATATCAGATATTTCCTAATCATGAAAAAAAAAAAAAAATCTATATTTTAAAATATTTAATCGGTAACACTTTACAATAAAGTTCATTAGTTAAAGCTGCAGTCCGCGATGTTTGGCCCTCTAGTGGTTAATAAACAGAACTGCATGCGTCTTGCGGAAGAACATTGTAGCCGGAGCTACTTTTCTCCGTGTATGTCTATGCCGAGTCACGCAGTTACTGTGATACTACTGTGAAGCGGGTCCTACCAGCCCGGTCTGAAATAGTCAGAATATAAACACTTATTATAAGTGTACCATAATGATTCAGGGTAAGACAAAAACACGGTTTGGAAAATGGATTCAGTCTCACTATATAATTTTTGTAAATTTTGAACACAAAATAAGTTACGGACAGCAGCTTTAAAGTTAGTTAACTACATTAGTTAACATTTCAACATTTACTAATACATTATTGAAATACAAGAGTTGTAACATGAACAAACAATGAATTGCTGTATTTTCATTAAATACAGTAACAGTTGTATTGCTCATGGTTAGTTCATGTTAGTTAATACATTAACTAATGTTCAACAAAAATTTTACCTTATTGTAAAGTGTTACCATTTAATTAATATTTTAAAATGTTTTGAATAACCTGAATTTTGAATTAAATTTAAAATTAAGATTTAAAAGTAAACTCAAATTTAAATGGTATTACTCTAGCTCTTATATTATGTTGCTGGTCAATTTGATCCATTGTGATTTTTGAGTTGGAAATACTGGTTAAAGTAGTTCACCCAAAAATTAAAAATAAAAATTGTCATAATTTACTCAAGTTGTTTCAAACCTGTATGAATTTCTTATAAGAAACAAGATATTTTGAAGAATATGTTTATCCAAACAGTTGATGGACCCCAACGCAGGGCTCAACGCTAAAGATTTTTTTCTACGGGCCAGTGGATCAAATTTTTACTTGCCCCGCCAAAATTTTCACTGGCCCCACAACAAAAAAATAATAAAAGTAAAAGACAAGAAAATGGGCTTATAAAATAAGCATAGTTATTGTTTTCGTTGTCTTTGTAACATTTAACCTCAATAAATAGGGTTATGACACCAAAATATTTGAAATATTGTTAGACAAATAAACAGTAAGTAATAAAACAGTAACAAATAATCAAATTACAAGTAATAGCACAAATAAATACAACAGAACAAACATATAAATGAAATAAATGGTGCTTTTCAAGTTTTTCATGTAGGTTTAAACAGCAGATTTTCAGGTTGTAATTAATGTTTAACTATAGGCTAACAGTAGAATAGATTAAACTTTATTAAAGTTAATCAGTCAAGAGCAGTTACAGATGCATAAAAATGTTTTTAATGTTGAAAATATAAAACGTTAAATACTGTTATTTGAAATTATTTAAAAAAAAAAATGAAGACACTTTAAATGTGAAATTAAACCCGCCAGTAGGTGGCAGCGAATCACTGTTAATGAGCGAATCATTGAGATTCAACCGATTTATTCAAGCGGCTGATTCATTCAGGAAGTGTTGCTCAGAGACGCAAAACAATTCTGAGGACTTTGGAACTATTTTCGTTAGCGAAATACAGCGAAACAGACGATTTGGTGTCTAAAATGTAAGTCACTTGATATTAAGTTATTGTTCATTAAACTGTACGCTGAATAAAATCAATATTACATTTGTAATCATGCTAATGTTTGGAGAAAAACGGCGCTCTTTGTGTAATATTGGTTAACTATATTAAATTATATAATTATAAAATATATACAGGGGCATTTTTGACCCTTTTCTAAAGGCATTTTAGTAGACTAAATCACGCAGTGAAAGCGTACACTCTAAAGGCCCCGGTGTACTTCAAACAAAATCGAAGAACGAACTGATGTGACGTCATTTCGAACAAAATCAGGCCAAAACGAAGTTCGTTTTGTGTTCTTTTTGGAAGTTCGAAACGGCTTGCCAAAGCGAACTTTCAGGAAAAGTTCGCTCCAGCTGCAAAACACCTTCGTACTACCATTGGTCAGTGACGATAATGTAATAGGAGGTGTGCGCTGAGGCTCTGCCTTCACTCGCGTGGAGCTCTTCTCTGACTCATTTCGAGTGTTTGAGTTCGTTGAGGTAAGATCTCCACGGGTGAAAACATGAACACACTGGATAGCCGCTTTATAGTACAAAATGAAGTTGTGCTTGTAAAATAAAATGAGGCAGTAACACTGTTTTTCATGTTTGATACTGTAAAGCTGCTTGATTTTAAGCAATCTATTGAATAAAGTGCTATATGAAGATGTGACGTGACTGGGGTGCTAATTTGCAGAGCTCGCTAACATTCCCATGTTATGATCAGACACTTTTCTTATGCTTTCTATAATAAATGCTTGCCGTTTTCTCATTTTTGTTGTGTTTATTTTGTTACTGAGAAGAAAGTGCACGGCACATACTTTACATATTCATCTAACCGTCGCTCTCAGCAGTGTGGGCGGCGTCAGATGTTCGTTTACAGTATATCACTGGTCACGCATTTCGAACTTCGTTTTCCCCCTAAACGAAGAACAAAAAAGAACTTCCTTTGAAGTATACCACTTAAATATCCACGAGCACTACTCTAACCTACTAGACTACGTCACGTAGTGCATGCGAGCACTCAGTGGGTGTGTTTTTGTTTGTTTTTGTAAAGTGAGGGACATACTCGATAATATCAGATCGTTAAATCAACAATTACGATATCATAGACGATATATATCGCACATCCTACAGCACTGGCCCGATCGGGCAAGTGACCGTTCCGTTTACTGTCCCGAGCTTCGTTCACACACTGGCCCGGGGACATCAGGCAGTCCTTATTGTCGAGCCTTGCAATGACTTCTATATATGGGAAAAATACTATGGAAGTCAATGGGGCCCATCAGCTGTTTGGTTACCACATTTTGATGTATTTTATGCCAGTTTCTCAACTTTCTCAACTACCCTGTTTATGCATTAGCCGACATTTTAATCCGCAAAAACATGTTCAGTTTGCTGGAAATCAAACCCATGATCTTGGCATTGCTAGCACCATGCTGTATTACTTGAGCTTCAGGAAAGAACACATAAGAAGTGCTTTTCCACACTTTTTCTGTTTAAAAAGTTCAAATGTTTTAGAAAATGTTATAAAATAGTTACAATACTGTTTGAAATATTCACAGTTTGTTAACAAATGTTATTAAATATAGTTTTAAAAATCAAATGTTCTCATGTTTTTTATTTTATTTATTTATTTTGAAAAGTTTAAGAAGTATTAATGTTAAAGGGTGCTGTTTTTATCAGGTTTTTTGTTTTTTTTGACCTAGATTTTGCTAGGTTGTTGAGGAGTCTAAAATAATTTTGCATAATTAAACTTTAGTGTGATCATACCTTAAAGTCCCCATGAAATCAAAATAGTTTTTTGGCTTTTAGTTTGAAAATGCTGTTTTCTACAAGCTACTGTGCTTCAAAACAATGACAGAATGTGCATTTAGAAGATATAAGCATTCAAAACTTACAGTCTCTCACTTCCACCAATATGGATCAATGATTTTGATGACATCAACGCCCACTTCAGCTTCTCATCAGATTTTCTGTCCAATCAAATGCTCTCTAGAATCTAAACCGTCCCACCCCCTACATTATAAACAGACGCTGAAGCTGCGGCTAATATCGGTCACACCTTTGTTCACACATTTACTATTTTCTACATTGTGAATGGCACATAGTGCACTATATAGGGGATAGGGAATGATTCAGCAGTGTAAATATGGAGGATCTGTTCGATATGTCCCGCCCTGTCTTCTTGTTTCAGTGGAAATTACGTCAACACATTGAATAATGTTGCGCGTTTCAAGGCACTTCAGTGAGCCGTCTCTTTGCTTGGTTTGAAGATACAGATGCCAGTTTCCCTCTTGACAACAAAGATGTATAGTTTAACTATTGTTTTATGTAACAAGTTTTACTACTTATGATGCATTAGAAACTCAAAACGCGTCTGCTCTCTGTCGCAGCTCAATTCTAAATGACTTTCACTGATATTATGGTAAATTACACTGATCTAAATCATACTTCCCTCATCAATTCACAATACCTCCATTCGATATCCTCTGAAATTCAATTTGGAGAAACATATGCTTTAATAATATGAAAGCGCAAATGATGATTTGAGTTTTATCAAAATCATTCTCCTTTCCTTTTCTGAAAAGCCATTTGATTGGTAATGTACGTGCCTCCATGGGAAAAAAAAAAAGAACCTGATGTGTGTGAACCAATCAAGTGCTTTGAGAGATACCGCATGAAAGGAAAAGAAGAATTGCTTGGTAATGAATTATTGAATGGAGAACAAAATGATGCCTTTGAAGAGAATCAACCCCACAGGGAATCATTCAAAGGGAGAGAAAGAGAGCGAGAGAGAGAGGTAGCTACTAAAACAGCCTTTTCCCTGCTGAATGGCTCTCTTTTGCTTAAAAGCAAAATCCTTCTTTGTTGCTTTTTGATTTGCATGAAATTGTTTACTACCTTTTTATGTCAGCATGGGGAAAACACAGGCTGAGGGAAAGTGAGGGGCATAGTTCGCGTGGAAAAGACGAATAATAAAAAAAAAAGAGCGATGAGCGAGACTGTGTGGGGTTCGGCAAAGCGACGGAGGGGGGAGTTGTTGAAGTAACGTCTGTGGATGTGAATAGACAGTTCTATTCTGACCATTGCGCCTTGCAGGCTAAGCGCTGTCAACCTCACTTACGACTGATTTCCGTGAAGCGTGTGTATGTGTGTGCGTGTTGTTGTGTGTGTGAAATGAGCAGCTAGTCTCGACCACCTGCTCCCTCTGGCTGCTCCTGCCACTATCAGATGTGTCACATGGAAATGGATCCCTGCAAAATCTTTCCGTTCCTCCTAGAATTCCCTTCAAATACGTGACGTTGATGGCTCATGCTGTGACACAAATATGCTGTTCTCTTTCCTGATTGGCTGTAGTGGATGCTTCAGTTACATCCTGTTTGTTTTTATTGTGAAATATGATCTTATATAGCATGATGACGTAATTCAGAGCTCACATCCAAGATCTGCGTGTGTAATCTGTGTGCATGTGTGCTGCTGTCACCTGCAGAAGGTAAATTAGCACCTGTGTGTTTGTGTTTAACTTTGCTTACATATGCACCATTGCTTATGGTTTTTGCTATTGTGCTGATTAAAATCAAGGCACTGTGTGCATAAGTGAGTTTGTGTTCATGTTGAATGGGAGAGGAAGTGTGTGTGTGACCATGTATGTTTGTTTCTCTGTGTGTCTCTGCCAGGAGGCATGGGGAGAGTTACTGATGCGTCAGCAAAGCAGAATCACGCGTCACTGTGTGTGTGCGGCGCGCGCTCAATCCGTGCATGTGGTTTCCTCCATGATTCTGTCTTTTTCTTGTTCTCCTCCTTCTGTTACTTCCTTTTGATCTGTTCACTTTGTCTGCACACATCCTAATATATATGTTCTGAAACCTTAAAACAGACTTTTTAATCACACTGGTTTAATTTATCCATCCATTACATCTATGATGTGGTGGAAATTATATTTTAATTGTTTAATGACATACTCCTTTGTCTAATTGCTTAGCTAACATTTTATGTATCCTAAATAACACAATTAAATAATGTTTTAGCTTTTTGCATAATTTAACAACATTACAGCTTGACTGAAACAATGAAAATATTCTGCAAGGGATGTTAACCTTGATTTGTCTTTGTATTCTTCACAAATAATCTCATATTTCATCTCAAGCACGCTCTACATTGACACTGTTGTTTCCTTGGCAACCAAGTACACTAACTAGTAATAAATCTTTTTAAGGGCAAAATTGTTGATTTTGGTGGAAATGGCGGCACAAATGAGGGACAGAAAATAAACAATAATACATAATTCAAGGTGTGATATAACAAAAGTGTGTATATATATATGTGTGTGTGTGTATATGTGTATGTAAGCAGATAGATAGATAGATAGAGGTGCAAACATTTTTAATAATAAATGTATTTTTTTTAAATATAATAATTACAATGGATTGTAATTCAAATAATATAATAATTAATTGTAACTATAAAGTATTAAAATTATTACATTATTAAAATTATACTTGTTTTCCTTGAAAAGAGTGCTTTCGCTTTAATATATTTAATATTTATTTAAAATATTATTTTAAAATATATGGCAATCGATCTTTTGTTATATAATGCAAAAACATTCATACATTTTTAGTGTGTCTTAAGTGTCCAAATGGGTTTTGGGGCACTTAAAGGAATTGAATTATGTATTTCATATCCTGTAAAAGGCTTTTTTTTTTTTTTTTTATTTAAAGAAATAAATGTGTGTTAGTGTTGGCTGTAGTGTATAGGGCTCTCACCCTGTGTGTGTGTGTACAATTGTGCATTGGTTGCAGGCAAGATGGCGCTGGGCCAAATGGAGTCACTGAGCTGAATACTGTGTATGTGAGTAGAGTATGAGGGTGGAATTGCCTGGGTACACTGGCCAATGGTATGGGCACTCCCTGCCTGGCTGATAATTATAGCCTAGATACTCACACAGACACACACACACCCAGATGGCAGAGACAGCCTTATGGTCCCATGAGGATTTGTTTGGGAAGAATCGCTCTTTCTGTTTTCTGAATCTGTCCTTCTGTCCCTCTTGCTCTCTCTTAGGTGAAGCGTGTGTGTGTCTGCAGGGATCCTGTCATGTGGACAGGCAGAAACTATAAAGCTAAGACCTGCAGCCATTTCAGGTGCTTGGAAGAAAGGACTGTGGCATATCTGGCCTGGGGAATTCTGTCAGGAGAATTGGGAATTCTGGGACTCTGGAATATCTCAAGCTCCTTCAAGGTTATCTCGGAAAGCTCAGATTGAGGATTAGAGAAAATGAGGCTGGCTGGAAAAGCTTAGTTCATTATCTGCTGGTTTTAGTGCAAATGGGTCAGTTCCTATAGCTTTGATATTCATATGTTTAGCATTAGTATTAGCATTATTATGTTCCGTCCATTTGTTTCAAATGATTATTTCTATTGCAATTTAAAGTAAAGGGCATTGCAAACATTCATGGAAATCAGTGTAATTGCAGAGCTCTGGTAATTTAGTCCTTCATCTGATTTTGGGTCAGTTTAATATGTCTTACTTTAGTCATGAGAGTAATTTCAGATTGGAAGGAACTGATCCTCAGCCTGAAATAAGAGTCATTCAATCATTCAGTCCTTTAAAAAGGCTTACCTACTTCTTCGGCCAATCACAGCCTCCGATGAGGCGCAGGTCAGGAAGGTGGTGGCCGTTAATGCCGTCTGCTACTCTGAGATAAATCCTTCAACAACTTACGAATTATGAACACTGAACGGTGTCTATTTTTTTTTACTGAGCATTATAATTTATTCTCTACATCCAAGCATGTTTTATTTGACATTTCCTGCTGACTGGTGTGTAAAATTCGTCAAAGCATCAAATTGAGCGTGCTCGTTTGTTTGTATTGAGGAGAATGTTAAGGTTACAAAATGACGCCATTTGAAGCGTGAACACACATTAAAGTGCCTTTTATTCCCGATCACACGCACAGTAATTTCAGTTAAAATGCAATAACTCTATGGTGCTGATATCTGAAATTATATATTTCCCATCTGGCTGCGATGGTGTGTATGCGCGTGTGTTTCTTTGAAAACAGAGACGGCTGCGTTTAAAGAAGTTCAGAGTTCAGCCTTTTTAGAAGACTGGCTAGACTGCCAATTACTCTGACTTTGTTTCCGTAGAAATGCTCAATTATGGGTAATATGCTAATAAGCAGCAAGCAGGCTGCCTCCTGTGTGAGCTGCTTTGAGTTTGTTCTTTTAATCTCCCTCTATTTCAACAGAATCAAACACTGCAAATCGACTTAAAGGATCTGTGCTAAACACAGTCCTGAAACTGTAACAGTACATGCAGCAAACACTTCAACTTTTGTTGAGCGGGTGCAACAGTCAAGAAATAAACTATGATATATATTCAGAAATTCTTTAAAGTGTGATTTACTGTAGGAAGAAAACAAAAGAAAAAAAGGGGGAAAGTCACATTCTCAATTGTTTCTCCAAGACAGCGGTAGGGAAAACACGAACAAATGGACATTTTTTGCAAGGAGACTCCAGTGATCTCACATTTTCTCTTTTGCAGTTTCAGAAGAGATCCAAACAATGGCTCAAACTCTGATTTGCCAAGATACCAAAGTCTGTAATCAGAAGTTGGAAATTTCGTTATGAACTCAAACATTTTGCCTCAGATTCTTCCAAGATCAAATTATTATCCAAAGGAAAGTCTTATTCCTTAGAGGCTCTTTCTTTGGTTGTGAGACTTAATGGAGGTCTTAATTATGTTTCATTTAATTACCAACAGATTCTTCTCCTTAGATAGGAGAAGTAACAGTAGAAACAAATGAGAACATTTTTGGTATATAGTAAGAGTATAGAGCTCTTAAATTAAGGTGGATAACATTGCTCAGATCATTTGGATGTATTTGATGAGACATTTTTGAGTTCATATTGCAGTGTTTGACATTTGTATTGTATGGCAGACTTTGAGATCTTGAATTCTGTGCACAGTTTGAGACATTGTTGAGATCTGGAACTCTTGACGAGATGTGAGATTAAAATGAAAATTTCAAAAGGAAAATCCAAGTTTTTACTGTACAATACAGTATAGAGGACTTTCTGTGAAGTTTCAGTAAAAAACCTGGTCCTCCACCAAAGATTATCAACCCAAAAATTAGGGTATTTAAAAAAAAAAGCACTTTCTTTTACTGCATTTGTATTGTATTTAGGTTAGATTTCAGACTGAGACTCTAAACATTCTCATTATAATTGAGTAGAACTTTGAGTGATCTTGATCATTACATTTGGACCTAAATTCTAAATATTTAAGTTAAAATTATAAGGAACAAGAATGTTCAATATGTTTATCTATGTACATACTGTATACCTTAAAATGTGCTCTAGAGTTCAAGTTTTGTTCTAAGGGCCTAGCACTATCTTTAGCTGGGATATCGAGGTTCCCTTAAATATATAAATGTCATTATAAATAAAAATAGGTTATCATTCAAAAAAGTCATTTTTTGCAGTTGCAGTTAAGAAGATCAATACTTTGCTGAAGAAAAAAGACTAATTAATCTGTGCTGTATCTTTCTTTGTGCTAAACCTTCATATGTTTTTATACTAAGTGAACAAGATGCATCGATTTGTGGAGATTTGTGCCCATGTCTGTCGTGTGTCTGTAAGAATCTCTAAAAACTCTCTGTGGGTTATCCAGGGATCGATACGTTGATTTAGGATTGTGGACAAAGAGGATGGGCATGGATTCTGTTGTTTGTCACCGTGCTGTTGAGTGTGTTTGTGAGTGTGTGTGTGTGTGTGTGTGTGTATGTGTATGTCAGCAGGCTCTGTTTTGGTTTGAGGCAGGGACACACACATTCACTGGCAGGCCCTCAGCAGTCGCCGCCGCTCAATTTGTGTCGGTCACAGATGATGAATAATGCATGCTGGGAAAATCTCCACCTCACCTTCTCTCCCTGAGAGAAAGAAAGAGCGAGAATGAAGGAAGTGCCCTTTGAAGGAGAACAAAATGTCTCTCTGAAGCAAAGAATTCTCTCTGTCCTCAATTTAAAATTCAATTTCACTCTGCGCACACAGCTAATACAGGCATAATATTGCTTACTAAATCATGAAGCACAAATGCAAAAAACCTGTGCGTTATTTTAAATGAATATTTCACACAAATAAAGAAAAATCATAATTTACTTACTGTAATTTTGTTCCAAACCTTCCTATTTTGCTGAATGTCCAGGCCACTCTTTTCCATACAGCTCAAAAAATGACAAGAATGTGCCATAATTGCATCTTAACGTGATCTATTTGACTGTTCACTATAATTTGGGTCTTCTGAAACCAATCTGATAGGTTTTTGTAAGATACACACTAAAATTTCTGCTGTAGCTCTCAAATCACATTGCGTTTCCACCAAATATGCCACATCATTGACGTCAAATCTGGCTTGATGTGTCTTGATCCACCATTTGAATGCATGTGAATGAAAATGAGAATATTATCTAGTTTATGAGCAGTTCATTACTTCACACATGAAACATGAAACATTTACTCTCCCTCAAGCCATCCGTGTATATGACTATCTTCTTTCAGGCGAACACAATCAGAGATATATTTAAAAATATCCTTAGTCCTCCAAGGTTTATAATGGTTGTGAATTGGGGGCCACATTTTGAAGCCAAAAATAATGCATCCATCCATAAAAAAAAAAAAATCCATATGACTCCAGGGGGTTAATAAACGTCTTCTGAAGCGAAGCGATGCATTTTTGTTAGAAAAATATCCATATTTAAAACTATAAATTCAAATAACAGGCTTTCGGCGGACGACCGTACGCAGAATGCGCACGTCGATTTGCGGCGGAAGAGTATCCTTTGACCTGACACACAACGTAATGATGAACGCGGAGGTGCAGAGGAGAGAGAAAAACAAATCACTGGTCACGGATTATAAGTCTAAAACGATAATTTTTAAAGAGAAATGTCAGAGGATTTCGATATAAGAGAAGAAGAGTTTAAATTTGTTACACAGCCCTATTTGTTTGAACCACGAGAGGTGTCTAAGCTTACGATACTCCTACATCCTGCATCAGAGGATTACTTATTTGGTGCAAATTGACATTTGAATTTATTTATATATTTATAAGTTTTAAATATGTAAGTAAGTAATTTTAATTTATAAAGCACATTTACACACAGCGCAAACTGCCCAAAGTGCTGATATATAAAATATGGATATTTTTCTTACAAAAACGCATCACTTCGCTTCAGAAGGCTTTTAATAACCCCCTGGAGTTGTATGGATTACTTTTTTTTTATGGATGATGCATTATTTTTGACTTCAAAATGTGGCCCCCCATTCACAACCATTATAAACCTTGGAGGACTAAGGCTATTTTTAAATATATATCCGATTGTGTTAGTCTGAAACAAGATAGTCATATACCCATAGGATGACTAGAGGGTAAATCATGGGATAATTTTCATTTTTGGATTAACTATCCCTTTAAATCTCAACTTTTTCAATTTGAAAATCGCACTAAACCACATCTCAATTTCGGTTTTATTCATTTGGCATTCCACACTCGAAAGTAGGTCATACAGGTTGGAAACAAGATGAGTGAGTAAATAATGCCAAAATTAAGTGATTTTTATGTTTATGCATTTCATAGAAGTATTTTTGTATATTTTCATGCCTTAACATTTATGATTCTGTTGTTGTTTACATGATATTAGGTTATTTCGCTGTGCGATCTAACAGTTTTGTTCTAATTGTACGGTTTCTGTTTCCATAGCACATCAAATAAAGCAAATAAAAGACGCTGTGCGCTGCCAATCAAAGCTGAACTTCACATAAATAGCATAAAACTTCTGAAATGAAGTGCATGTGTGAGAGAAAGATAAAGGTGCAGAATGACAGGCAGAGTTTTGCTTCTCTTAGGATATGAAAATAAACAAGGTGCATTTAATTCCGTGTTACACCTCAAACACCTGCACCGTGCGTGAGTGTATGTGTGTGTGTCTTTGTAGAACTTAAACCCTCTTTTTTTTTTTCCCCGCAGCAACGCCACTCCGACTTAAGGCTGGAAAATTATGCTCAGAAACCAACTGTGACAAAACGCTCTTACAAAATGTACCCATATCCCATGGAGACTCCAACATCAAACACATACACTCCCCTGAGAGCAGGTCACACATACCTGCAGGTCTCCATACATAAACATTAGACTCCTTTGAATGGAGTGAGCAAATTCGTATCCGCGTTCTACCGCGCTGAACCTGTATCAGGGGATCAGCATATATCTGTATCACTTTAAATAAAAATAACCCAGCATGCTTTAGCTTTCTATTTTTGGCAAAAGGGCTCCCGTTTTTAACGCGGAAGCTGTCTGAAGGAAGCCGTTGTTGTTTTGAAAAGATGAGGGCCACTTAAATTTCCCTGTGATATTCCAACACACACTGCATTTAGGTCTATGAAAGCTTCACATGAGTTCACCTTGCGCTATTTAATCCCTTTAGCTTCACTCGTACACAATAAACGTGCTGTTAAATCCATCTGTACGGCTGCTACACAGCTCTTAACACACGGACACAGAGGCAACCAAACATTCTTAACATTATCATGCCGCCCATACACACACACATACTCTCAGCCCCTCGCTATAATACGCTCTCAACACACTCCATTCATATCAACACACACTATAACAACCATAAAATCACTCAGACAGGCAGCCCTGCATTGAGTACCGACTACATTACCATCACAAAGTGGAATGTCGGAGAGAAGGCCGTAGATCCCCCCCGCCCCTCTTTTCTCTCTCTTGCGCTCTGTTATTACTTGGGCTTCCCTGGTTTGGTGATCAACGTTGCAACAGAAAGACAAAGGCAAATTATATGGTGGGTTAATTGACCCGGGAGGGTCAGCCAGGGGTCATTATTTACTACTCTGTTTTGAGAGAAAAAAGGGTTGAAGGCTGTGTAGACACATAGGTTGAGTCAAGAAGTGAATTTGAGCAGAAATGCACCTTAATATATGACCTCAATTGGTATTGGTGTCCTGTCATATGTGAATTTTAGAATTCTAAAGCTTGACACATCATCATACATCATTATACTGTGGCTGATTATATGGCAAAATAAACTTCAACAAGAGTGATCAAGAGGGTATTGTAAAAGATAATAGAGTGAGAATGGGTATTGTATCGGCATACAGGGGTTTATTTTTCAATAATGACTGGATGACTATACGTTATGCCTCTTACTATGTGAAAAAGTAAAGAAATAGACGTGAAAAGTTAATTTGGCTGAAATTATTTTCTATTTTTTTTATTATTTTATTAATTATAATTATTGTAATTTTTATCATTTATTGTATAGGAAATTGATTTTCAGTGACAGCAGTAAATAAATGTTAAATATTGATTTTTAATTATTGAATTAATATTAATATTGAATTAAGTTGAAATTTTACCATTTTTTTATTATACTATTATTTATTATTGAAAATTTTATTTAAGTATTTATTTTATTATTATGTGGGACATCAATTGACAGGAATGACTAGTTAACGGATATGGAATATTGATTTGCGTTTAAATTATTTTTGTATTTTTTATTATTTAGTGAAGTGAAGTGAAGTGAAGTGACATGTGGCCAAGTACGGTGACCCATACTCGGAATTTGTGCTCTGCATTTAACCCATCCAAGTGCACACACACAGCAGTGAACACACACACCCGGAGCAGTGGGCAGCCATTGCTGCGGCGCCCGGGGAACAGTTGGGGGTACGGTGCGTTGCTCAAGGGTCTCACCTCAGTCGTGGTATTGAGGGTGGGGGAGAGCGCTGGACATTCACTCCCTTCACCGACAATCCCTGCCGGACCTGAGACTCGAACCCATGACCTTTGGGTTACAAGTCCGACTCTCTATCCATTAGGCCACGACTGCCCCCATTTATAATTATTGCTCATTTTTATTATTTATCATATTATTTTATAGGGAATTGATTGTCAGGTACAGCAGTCAATGTACATGAAATATTGAATTAAGTTAAAAATATATATATTTTAAAAATTTTTAATTATTTATATTATTGCAATTTTAATTATTTAATTATTTGTTTTTATTATTATGTAGTAAATCAATTGCCATAGATGACAGTCAATGGACATAAAATTGTGATTTGAGTTGAAGATACAGTGCCTTGCAAAAGTATTCATACCCCTTCATTTTTTCACATTTTATGTTGCTGTCTTATGTTAAACCACTTTAAATTACTTTTTTTCCCCACATCAATCTATACTCCATACACTATAATGACAAAGAAAAAAAAAAGATTTGTGACAACTTTTCAAATTTAATAAAAAGGAAAAACTGAAATAAGTATGTTGCATAAGTATTTGTACCCTTAACTCGGTACTTAGATAGAGCACCTTTACAGCCTCAAGTTTTTTTAGGTATGATGCAACAAGCTTTGCACATCTGCCTTTGGGGATTTTCTGTCACTTCTCCTCAGATCCTCTCAAGCTCTGTCAGGTTGAATGGGGACCGATGGTGGACAGCCATTTTCAGGTTTCTCCAGAGATATTCGATTTTGTTCAAGTTTGGGCGCTGGCTGGGCCACTCAAGGACATTCACAGAGTTGTCTATAAGCCACGCTTGCATTGTCTTAGCTTAGTGTCATGGTATTGTGCAGGTGATGTGCTCGTTTCCTCCAGACATTATGTTTGGAACTTAGGTTCATCAGACCAGAGAATCTTGTTTCTCTCAGTCTGAGAGTCCTTTAGGTGCTTTTTTGCAAAATCCAAGTGGGTTTTCATATGTTTTTACTGAGGACAGACTCGAGCCTGCCACTCTGCCATAAAGTCCAGATAAGTAGAGTGTTGCAGTGATGTTTATCCTGTACATTTCTCCCATCTCCATATATGATCATGGAGCTCAACCAGAATGACCAACAGCTTCTTGGTCACCACTCTAACCAAGGCCCTTCTCCATCGATTGCTCAGTTTGGCCAGGAGGCCAGCTCTAGGACGAGTCCTGGTTGTTCCAGACTTCTTTCATTGGGGATTATTGAGGCTACATGCTTCTGTGAACCTTCAGTGCAGCAGGATTTTTTGTAGTCTTCCCCAGATCTGTGTCTTTATCCTGTCTCTGAGCTCTTTTATTTTGCTTTTATTTTAATTTTTTTATTTAGCAAAATAGGCAGTTATTTTGACCTCATGGCTGATATGCATTTTCAGCTGTTTGACCTTTGAGAGGTGTGTGCCTTACCAAATCATACTCATTCGATTAAATTTGCACAGGTTTACTCCACTTGAAGTGTAGTAACATATACAAGCGATATTGGAATGCTCCTGAGCTAAATTTCAAGTGTCCCAAAAAAGGGTATGAATACTTATGCAATGTAATTATTTAACTTTTTTCATTTTTAATACATTTGTAAAGCTGTCACAAATCAGTTTTTTTGCTTTGTCATTATGATGCATGGAGTGTAGACTGATGTGGGAAAAAAAAGAAGTAATTTAAAGTAGTCCTACCGTGGGCAGTACAGTGGAACCTGTTAGCATAGCACTCTACCGCCCGCAGTACACGTGCCTTTCAAAAGAGATCAAAACCATGCATATACTCCAAATGGTTCAAGAACAGCATGCAATTTACTTTTGGTATGCCTTTTTTAGGCATTTTAGATACATTTTACAGGAATGCTATAAGGGGTTGACATAAGGCAGCAAAGTACCAAAATGTGAAAAAAAAATTAAAAAATGAAGGGGTACGAAAATTTTCGCAAGGCACTGTATTTCTGTTATTGTGTAGGAAATCCATTAAAAGGCATGACAATTATATAGTTTAAGAGTCATTATACAAAAATATTAATTGTACAATAGTCTCACGTAGCCATACCTTCAAACTGACGGCAGAAGGTCTGGACTTCATTGCAGCTTTCATTGGCCAAGGACTGCCCAAGAGGACATCTGACCGACATGTAAAATCATCCATACAAATTATTCATTCAAGAACGTTGTGCAAGTTTACTACAACAATGGCAGCGCAAACTTCACATACTTTTGAAAATCCAGCATTTAGTTGATCTTGATGAGCGCTCATTGTCACGGTTGTAAACTCAACAACTTTCTTATTCCATGAGGTGTTTCCAGACAAACCATAAAAGAACGCGACACACGTCTCCTGGAAATCCTGTAGAATTCAACCAATCAGTTGACAACATTTTGTGTGCCTTATGCATCAATCGTTCAGCTAATGGTCCATGGTCATGATGTCTGAGGCTGAAACTAATTGTAGAGTATAGCAAAATATTCTGTTTATTTCTAAAACAGAAAGGGTGCAAAACCGGTAATGTACAACTACAGTAAATAAATATTTTTGATATAGGGAAATAATTTAAATAGACTTAAAAAGGACAAAATACAAAACCTGTAGAATATAGCCTTTTCATTTATTGCATAGTGTCTGCAGTTTGACCTAACATCCTCTCCATTTTCCCTTCATTTTGCTCCCGAACAGCTTTTACATCATTTTTATAGCCACACATAGGCAAGAACACGATCTCTTAAAACACACTGAATGGAATGTGATTCAATTGCACAACATTTCGCCATCAGAAATGGCTGACATTTTGCTCGTAACCTTTTCTGTCACTTTCGCCATCTCGTCTTTGTAGTTTCGCGGTTGCGCGAGATGAAAGCGTTAGTTAATGAGCCGCCTCTGTAGGGTGTGAACTGATGAAATGAAAGAGGGGAGAGAGTCTTATTGTGAAGTTTAAATGTGAGGGCAGCCCTCGGATCAGGTATTGCATTTGTACAGGCGTGCCCGCACTCGGAATAATGAAAGCCTGATGCAACTCCGAGAAAGAGTGAGGGAGAGAAAGACAGAGGGAGAGAGAAAGAGGAGAGATTTCTCCTTCAGTGGGATTACACCATAACGGCATCAGCTGTGTTGAAATAGCATATGTTCATCTCTGCCTTTGTGGCATGAGATCTACTAAAGCCAGCCTGCTTTGTAGATCCTTATGGTCTTACATAAAGTTGGAAGTGATTCTGGATTTTCACCTGCATGCTGAGATCAGTTATGAGGCTGCGTCTTCAGCCCGTGACCCTGCAGTCAGTCGAGCATATTGATGAGATGGTGGTTAAAATCCTAACTAGAGTCGTGTGCATTGCGTCATATATTGCAGATTTCAGGAACACATTAAGATTTAATATTTAGTGTATCATAGAATGTTTCATAGAAGATTAACATTATAATATGCAATAAGATTTGGCCAACATCTAACACTTTTATATAGTGTGTTATATAGCTGTTTGCGAATGTAAAAGACCTGCAAAAGTTTCAAAGATCAAAGTGCATGACAAATGGAGTTATTGTCTCACAAAATGAAAGAACCGATTCTGAATTGCCTGAAATGAGTAATTCCAATCTTACTTCCGGCTCAAACTTACATTAGTAACAAATTTGCTCACGGTCGCCTATGGTCTATGGTCTTCATTGGCTGCCCGCAAATCCATTTTGCATTCACTTTGAAAAGATAAGGGGCTCGAATTGATACGGTAAAACTAACGCCATCATTACTGTTTGTATCACTGACAAGTGCTAAGGAAGCCTCTGGATTCAGATATGGGAATGGGCTTTCATTTCCGACACCAACTGTAAGCGGTAGACCAATCACAACATCTGACCAATCAGAGCAGATTAGGCTCTCAAAAAGGAGGAGTTTAGCGAGACTGAATCCTTTATCGAACCATTTTAGACACTGTGAGAAAAGTGGTGATGCTGCAATGTGTATTATGAGAAAATTAAAGTGTTTTGTTATGGTCATAAAGAGACGGTTCTGCATCTGTATAAACGCAATTCTAGTCAAGAAAAAAAAAAGAGAGACAGAAACAGCAGTTGTGAGCAGGGTGACCCAGCACGACCAGCACCTCTTAGCTCACCCCTGCATTGATGACCGCTGACAGCTCAGATGAGAAGGTCGGTAATCTTGGGGTTGTGCAATATATCTGTGCGGCACCAAAGTATAGTTAATTTTAGGCAATTATTTAACAACCTTTTATTATATACACCTCGGAAAAATACAGAGGTCCGGACCTAGGGGACATGGTGGGTACGGCCCATATTTGGGCCATGTATGTTTGTGCTTAGACTATCAGGCAGTTAACTTAGCAACATGGTATTTTTAGACAGTATTGGAATCAACTCTTAGCATTAGTCAAGACTTTCGTGAGTTTAAAGTTAGATTAATGTAGTTGTTCCTCAAGAAGAGCATTTCAAATCTCAAAAGTCTCTTATGAGGTATCATAGGTGTCACTTTGGTTAGCATGGTGCCTTAGAAGAGACCTACATTTTTTCACCCTCATTAATCAGACCACACTTTATTACTTTTGGAGCACAAATAGTGACTTTATTATTATTATTATTATTTTTTTTTAAATAACCCATTCACTCTTTTCAATATAATGGAAGAGAATGAGGATTGGGGCTGCCAAGCTTCGAAAAATGTCAGCATCATAAAAGTAGTCCATATGGCTTGTTTACTATATCCCAGGTCTTGTGAGGTATTTCACACATTGGAGACGATTACAGTAAAATATTGATGGCTGTGTGAGTACAGTAGTGATCATCCAATTTGGAAAACATGTTAGGTAGTGGTTGGGGCAAGATGGAGACATTGTATGGAGTAATGCTTCAGGCCAGTTCCTCTTTTAGTGTTTGTGTGACCATGTGTGTGTATGTGCATGACAGATGGATTCCTCGGGCTTTCTGCCCCTATGGTCTGGTTCAATCCAACGCCTCAGGTCCTACTTTGAAGATAGATGTCTTAAAGTTGTCCTCATGCAATAATACACACACAAACATTCGCACAGATGGAGGAAACATAATAATCAAGACACACAAAAACAAAAAGTCTGATACAGTTCAGTGCTGTTATTGTTAACTAAAACTATTACAATTGTTCTTTTTTTATTTAAATAAATCTAAAATGAAATAAAGTATATTATATGAAAAAAAAAATGAGCAAAATAAGTTAAATAAAAGAGGTAAGTTGAAGTACTAAAATTACTAAAACTAAAATATAAATATAAGGCTAAACAGAAATATAAAAAATACATTTAAAAAAAAAAAAAAAAACCTACAATTAAAATGAATACTGAAAATATAAAAACTGGAAATTGCTCACTGTATTAAACATACAACGGGGTGAGTTCATGTGACAAATTGTTTGAAATGTTTATCATTGAATAATGTATACTTTTTGTATTTTTCGAAAATAGTAGGCAGTATGCAATGTATACTTCACAGTAAATTCAGTGAGCTAGTATTGCATTCCTAGCATAACCCAGGGCAGCTTGCACAGGATTTCCACTGGAACCTAAAGAATCCTAATAGGATCAAAGAAGAATCAAACATGATTCTATGGGATAAGCTGAAATTCTTAAATAATAAGCGGGAAAAATGGGAAATTCAGTTTATCCAGTAGGATATTATTTGATTCTGCGATGATTCTTTATTGATCCAATTGAATCCTTTGGGATTGATTCCAAATAATGATGGTACGTTACACATAACAGTGGAAATGGTCAAAAATGAAAAATATAAAAATCTAGGGGAATACCAAAACGGAAAGAGGCAGTATAGTCTGCAGAGTACTGAGGGTTACAGCAATGCTGTGCAATCCCACAACAGTTCATGTCTGTTCCCCTCACACTCTGACTTCCTGTCACAAAGGTCATCATTCTCCATAATAGGAGAAAATATACATTGGTTGGAAAATTTCATTGGCCTTTGGTCAGTGTGTTTGTGAGAGAGTGTACTATTACATGCTGTTTAGAGTAAAGCTATTTATAAATCAAGAGGATGAGGGGCTGACCTGTAGAGTGTCACTGGGGACGAAAAGTTCATGGGAATCATGGGAAACCTTGTATCGTCACTTCTTCCATTCACACATAAACTCTCAACCTCTTCAGATCTCTCTCGCTTTGACTTCCTAAATCTCATTCATTTTGTCTTTTCCTTCCACAATGTGTTCATCTTAAGAAAACATTTGGTCCAAATTGTGTTCATCTGGAAGTGTGTAGGCTATTAGTTGTTTGTCTTTAATTATGTAGCCTCGAGCCATACACTGAGTGCATAGACTGGACCTCACATATCAGAGCGTCTTGTGTGCTATTAAAAAACTGCCTCCAAAAACATTTCAACTTGTCTTGTTGCAATAATCAGTCTTTGACTAGAACAAGCTAACAATCAAAGACACTAATAAATTATTGCACAGGAACTTAAAATACTTAATAAGATCACAATCAAAAGATCCTCAAACAGATCTTAGCAATTTTGTAGACTCATTGCTTTGGTATTTGCATCCAGTATTTTGTCTGGAAAAATTAAGATGTGATAAGTGATTATTTCTGTTAAGAGACTAGTAAGTTACCCAAATTTGCAATTACACTGAATTTTTAACACTGCAGCTGGCTATACAGCAAACAGGGTTAATGTGTTCGTTATTACCAAACGGATAATTGATTCTAAAGAAGAACTCTTAAATCGTATTGAATGAGCCAAGTTCTGAGCTGTTGTACTTCTCAAATGAGCTAATGCACAGTTCTTGAACATTTTCATTTTGTGCAATGCATTTAATAGCGTTTTTTTTTTTTTTCGTAATCCATTTGCTTGAGGACGACTTTTTTTTTTATTAGTGGTATTAATGATGTGAAACAGCGACAGAAATACAATTACAATTTTGCAATTACAGTAAGTGTTATTTTGTGTTTTGATTAAGATGAGCAAAGGGTAAGACTTGTTACTGTTATATGGGATTCAGAAGAGTTATGTATTGGGGCCAGTTGTTAAAAAAGTTTAATCTGGATCAGAATGATCTGGATTTGGAAATCCCATGTTTTGCTATCCAGGATCAGGTAATCCATCTTACTTTTCTGCTGGTTTTTCAAAGCAAAATTGGATTGGATCACCTTGATCCAGATACACACTTTTTCAGATTTCCAAATCTGGATTACTTGTGCTCTACGGAGCCCCTAAAGGGACATGGTGATAGAAAGAATGTTAGATGGGGGGTGGGGGGGGGATAAACTCGTGAAGAACTTTTGACTTGTTCATCTCTTATGAATATGCCAAATGCCAATGTAGTTTACAAACAATAATTAAAAAACACTTTGAATTAAATATAATATTTTTGTTTGATATTTACAGCTGTTTGGCCATTATTTTTTTGCACCAAAATCTCTTTTTTACTTTACAGTAGGTTACCAAAAGGCTAAATATGTATAGCCTAATGTCTCCCTCTAATTTATTACTTTAAAAGTTAACTAATCAAGAGCAAAATAAAAAATATGTGTATGTATATTAAATTGTTATAGTTTTTGACCAGTTTTAAAGTTTAATTACATTTTTGTTCTTGAAATCCACCCTTCTAATAGGTACTCTGATCAGTATAATCCAGATTTTCTGGATCAAAGGTATCCCAACACAAACTGATGATTTTATTCAGATCAAAACCAAGATTGGATTTTGTGATCTAATCTGATTTCAGAATCCCTTTTTCCTTTTGAACAACCCATTTTCAAGATTTGATCCAATCCGATAGCCAAAATCCGATCAGATTACTTTTGAACAACTGGCCCTTGGAGATTACCATTTTGGTGAAAAGTGGAGTTGGTAATAGGCATTCCTAGTTATGAACACCACTTCCACTTTTGGACCAAAAAAGAAAATAATACATTTAGTGCTGGTTCGCTTACCATTCACACTGTCATTTTTAAGACCGAAGCTAAAGATACAAAAAAAAAAAAAGGTATTTTGCGATGGAACTTAGCAAACATCCAAAACAATGCTGGGCTAAATGCGTTCGTTATATGTGCGTAAGTATGATGGCATTTTGACCAGCTGAGATAAAATGTGTAAAGGAGTCAAAACAGTGGCAGGAATTTCTCCATTGCACACAAACGAAGATCTGCTGCAAGGAGACGCTGTTTCTGAGGCCTGTACCAAACTAGTCTCATGTAGCCAGACCTTCAGACTGACGGCAGAAGGTCTGGACTCTATTGCAGCTTTCATTGGCCAAGGACCGCCCAAGAGGACGTTTGACTGACATGTAACGCAACCAATCACAGTTCGTTTTGTTCCACGTCATGTTTAGGGGCATGAAAATGTAAAGTCGCTGTCTTTACAATAATAGACCGGCGTGTATCTAATAAATTATTCATTCAAGAACGTTGTGCAAGTTTACTGGACAATGGAGCCACAAACTTTGGATACTTTTGAAAATCCAGCGTTTAGTTGATCCTGGTAAGCGCTCTTTGTCACAGTTGTGAACACATTCTTCTTCCATGAGGGGGTTTGGCATCACAGCATTTGTTTCCAGGCGGACCGTCAAAGAACACGACACACACATCACCCGGACATCCTGTAGAATTCAACCAACCAGATGACGACTTCCAAACCCCTGAATTGTTTTCATGCCATATGCATCAGACGTTCAGCCAACAGTCCGTGGGCGTGACATCTGAGGCTGAGACCAGTACTGAACTGTAATGGGCAATGTAGCTCCTATGAGAAAAAAACAGGTATGCTTCAGCATTCTGTCCTTTTTAGGTGACATCACATCCTGTTTTTGGTTCGTTTAGATGTTTATGGTCCGTGTTGCGTTCATATTTCAATCCAACCGCATCAGAGTTTGTTTGAAAGAGTACTGAGACCCATCTTTTCAGCAGTCTCGGTCCACTTGTTTGATGCACACCAGGGTTCGGATGACAGCGTTCACACATTTTCAAACAAACTGCAATAACAGAGTAAACGCAATATGAGTTTGTTTTAATAAAACCAAACCTGCCAAGTGTGAACACACGCTAAGATGTTATTCTATGTTGGCATTGAATCAGTTTTTATGCCACTAAAAAAATATCATGCAAAGGACTTTTTGAGACATGGTACATGTTTACTCATTTCAGTTAGGTTCCAGTTATTTATCTTATTTTCCCCCCATCATTTTAGATAGTAAGAGTCTAAGCCACATCTTAAGAACACCGCTTACTGTTGTAAACTACTACTGCACAGCTTTCTTATTGCTTTAATGTCAGATAGTGGTGAATGACAACAAATATTTATTTCCGTAAGCAGGAATTTTTCGCTTAGTTTGAGAAGCACATCATGATGTACTTCTGCTTTAAGTATCATTCTAAACACTGTCGATTTGTGTGACAGTTGCTCTAATGCACCAAAATGTTCTTTTACTAAATGACCTCTCTCTCTCTCATTTCATGCATGATTACACTTGTGATGGAGCTTTTGGCTTTTGTTTAATTACACACGGTCAGTCACATCTCATTGAAAAATTGAAACTCATTTTGTCTAAAAGCTCCTTAAAAAGCTTGATGCGTCTGTTGGTTTCCTTCATTAAAAACCCTTAATCCCATCACTGCTAAAAACCTCCTTAAACCCAGTCTTTAACAAGAGCCTTGAACATTTTAAGAAAAGAACAAAAGCTGGATTCTCTTTACGAGTGTGTGTGTGTGTGTGTGTTTTGTGTATTTAAGGCTGAGTTTGAGATTGCCAGCTGTTGCAGTATTTCTCTGATCAAATGCGAGACTGAGGGTTCATTGTGTTAGAAGCCAATGTCTTGCCAGTGGTGCTTTTTCTTTCTCAGCCCTGTCTGTGTGTCTTTGTATGTCTAAGGTCTACAATGTTGCCAGTACAGCTGGACTTTCAGTTGTCAATGCTGCCAGGGGTGGAGATGATGAAGTCAATCACATTTAAAGTATGGCGAGAGAGCGGTACAATAATGTATGCACACATGTTGAACATTTAATGTAACTCTCTATTTTCACACTCTGTTTCCCTCCAGCTAGACTATTTGTGTCATTTTGTCTTTCAACATACTTCTGCACTTAATTTGACAATTTTCTCTTTAGCATGTTTCCTTTTTACTTTCTTTTTGTTCTGATACTATGCTCAAAACACTACCTTTCCTCAAAGAAAAAAAGCTGTTTTGGTTTGTTTCTCTTTCTCTCACCCCATGTTTCTCTCTGTCTCGGTGATCATGTATGCGTGACAAGTTAATATGCTGCACTGGCTGCGGCCCAAACTCACAGAATGAACAAACAGCTGTTCATAATTACTAATAAGGCAAAGCAGAGCATGGCCATGGCCAAAGAACTGGACTGCAACATTTCTCTTCCTCTCATGCACACCCTTCAATTCTGTATCTTAAGAGTTACAGCAGTTTAAAGAGACATTTCACTCCAAAATGAAAATTCTGTCGTCATTTACTTGTTCCAAACCTGTATGACTTCCTGTCTTCTTTGGAACTGGGTGAATGATACTTTTAAGCTTAAAAAATGGAAAAAATCATAAAACTAGTCCATGCAAATTATACGTTATATTTCAAGTCTTCTGAAGTCATGCCATAACTTTATGTGAAGAACAGAATGAATTTTAAGTTGAGGAAAAGAACAAGCCTGATTCTTGAATAAATTATTAAGACGGTTTTTGTGAATTGGATTTACCAGTTTTGATTCAGAAGAATGATTTGTTCATGAATTTGACTCTCATGAACACACCAAGGAAAGCAAGTCTGGTTTCTTTTGAAAATCAGCCCCCAATCATTGTAATTGCTTGGAAAATAGCAAACGGTTCTTCAAAATATCTCCTTTTTGTTTTCTATGGAATCAAGTCAAGCCACCTTTATTTATATAGCACTTTATGCAATACAGATAGTTTCAAAGCAGCTTCACTGTAATAATAATCAATGTTGCAAACTTGCAAATGAGACAAACCTGCAAATATGTATTTTTTTTAATTACATGTTTATTACATGTTAATGCCAAATGTGAAAGCAGCCAATATCATTGGAATCACTTTCAGAATTATTTTTTTTTTTAGCTTTTGAACGGAGAAAAAAGTAACAGGTAATCAGAATCCATCTGACTTTAAAGAGCTGAAAATTTTAAAGTGGCAGACAACATAAATGCAGCACTTGCTTACAATAACCAGAACATTATCGTGTTGGTGTGGACCAGTTTTCACACACTCCCATGATCCCAAGCGCTTCTGTAGGGTAAAATAATTCAAACAGGATTCAGACTAATCTGTCATTACCTTTGGACTTCTATAGGAATTTTGAAACATCTTCATCTTCCTAGACCCCCATGCTTTACCCACGGCAGCAGCTCAAATCCCACACTGCTCCACATATGAAACATAAAATATTCATCTGATATTCAAGTAAACAGGCTGGATGTATAGACATATACATTCCGATAAAGGAATGGAAACAGTAACTGAGTGTGCATGAGATAGTTTCAACAGTTCAAACCCAAGAGAAGTTATGTATCATTTAAAGGGATAGTTCACCCAAAAATGAAAATTTGATGTTTATCTGCTTACCCCCAGGGCATCCAAGATCTAGGCGAGTCGTATAATGCATGTCAATGGTAACATAATCTATGAGAGTAAAAAAAACATGCACAGACAAATCCAAATTAATTCCTAAGACAGGAAACGATCGGTTTGTGCGAGAAACCAAACAGTATTTCTATATTTTTTTTTTACCTCTAATACACCACTATGTCCAACTGCCTTGAGCACGCACACGGAATCCTGAGCGTGAGGTGTGTACGTGCTCTGGCGCCGGAAGTTATCTCTCGTGCGCATACATCACTCATTGGGTGCGTCTCAATCATTGGTACCATTGGCATACATTATACGACTGACAGACTGCAACGGTTTGAGTTAAAAAACATCATTTGTGTTCTACTCAAGAAACAAAGTCACCTACATCTTGGGGGTAAGCAGATAAACATCAAATTTTCATTTTTGGGTGAACTATCCCTTTAAGAACCATGTTGAAAGGTAGTAAGAAGTACTGACTCAAGCACAGAGATTCATCAGACTACAGAACACACTATTAAAGAAGTTTTAAAGGAAATGTTCTCCCAAAAATGAAAATTCAGTTTAGTTTGATGGTCCTACATGTCTACTAACTCTCATTAGAGAGTAGACTAGTAGGGTTAGGGTTAGAATAAGTTGACGTACTTGCAAATTTACTTACTAGTTAGTAGAATGTTAGTTGGGGGACCATCACAATAAAGAGTTAGCAGATATTAAGCAGACAGTCTACTAATACTCCAGTTGACTTGTAGTTGCAAAGTTACGTAAAGTCAACAGAATGTCCAAAGGGACCATCAAAATAAAGTGTTACAGAAAATTCTGAAAATGTACAGTACTGACCTGTAATGGTAATGTAAATGTCGTCATTTACAATACTATTACAGGACTAATGTTGTTCCAGACCTGTATTACTTTTTTTCTTCTATGGAACATGAAAATGATAAAGTGCTAATAATGTGTGTGTCACTTATTTCCAATAAATCATAATGAATGGACCTGTTGTTTTCAAGCTTCATAAAGGACTGAAAAGTATATTAGTATTAGAAACAATGTCCAATTCATGAGTTTTTGTTTTTAAATATTTTCACTAATTCACAAAACTGATCTATATGATTTGTTCATTAATCAAACATTGCTGCTTCTCTCATGAACTCTTATATACGCTGTCATGAATGTAAGAGAGCCAAGGTTGAGGACAAGATATTCAGAACACTTACATATAAGTAGTCTACCTATAAATATGTAAGTACTAGTGTCTCAACGGATCACAAAACTAACGGTTTGGATCACATCACGGTTATGAAGTCACGGATCGGATCATTTTTCAGATCAGCACAAAAAATAAATAAAAAAATAAAAAATTTGGGGATAGGCGGTAACTTAACTTTGCATTTATTACTTAGCCCACTTTAACTACTCTGATACCACAGCAGAAACTACTAGCCTAACTAATACATTATTGAAGGCAAGTGAACAGATTGTAAAAAGAACAAATACTGTACACCAATTACAACAAGCATAGATAAATACAACATAAAGTCATAAAGTTCACTCTATTGGGTTAAACTTCATTGATCCGCGAATCACATGAGTCCCTTACCGTGGGCCTTGGTCCGTACGGATCACGGATCAACAACGATCCGTTTAACCACTAGTAAGTACAACTATATTCTATACTTAAAGAATATGGTACAAGTTGTGTACTTTTGTGTCCTTTTTGAAGCTTAAAAACACCAGTTCTTATTAATTGGAATTCTTCAAAAAAAATTCCTTTTGTGGAAGAAAGTCATGCAGGTTTGGAATGACATGACTGTGAGTAAATAAAATATATATTTTTTTAACTTCCTTTAGGTTTGCCTGATGGCCTTGCAAATATTTCATGTCCTCTTTTAGTAAAAGTTTATGGAAAAAAGAATACAAAAAGCATATTTAATAACTTTTTTATCATAAATAACGCATTATGTAGTTTTTTCATTATGTAGCATGTCATGAGCAGCACATGATGCTCTGATGTGAGTTTTTGAGTGTGCGGAACACTTCACAGGGCTACTGCGCCCCCATGAACAGCTGCTGAGCTGCAAAATTTCATTTGTCATTGGTAAACATTCCATTCACTCCCATTAATCCAGAGGACTTGCAGAAAACAATCAGTAGTCAGAAGCATTTCTGAAAGCAGATTCACATTTTCCCACAGTCAATTTTGTTATCTGCCTTTTCATTTTAAAAAGATCATTTACAACTATTTTGACCTGCTCATTCAACTCCATTCAAGCCACAGTTATGGCATGCTTGCTGAAGTGTTACTAAGACCTTTTCCCTTTGTAACATTGCACAATCTCTATGGTACATCATTTACATTGGATGATGGTGAATTGGACTAAACAGAAAGTCGTTTCATTTTCAGTAATTCCAATTCTGCATGTGTGGTATGTTGAGAAATGTTGAGCAATGAAAATGCAAATCAGACATTGGTCAGTTTGGTTTACAAGTAAAACTCTCAAGTGTTAAATCATATTGGAAAAGATATGAGTCATTGTAACACAGTTCGTATATAGGGGAAGAAGGAGGCGGGAACCGGCGAACATCAAACAAAACTTTAATTCAAAATAAACAAATACAAAACGAAAGTAATGCCGGCAGACCCTCGCGGACGTCTGCCGGCCACCCAAACATAAAGAAACATAAAATAAAGTCCAATCCTGGTCCTCTCTCGTCCTTCACTGTCGTCGCTCCTCCTTTTATGCTCCCGGAGCTCCTCCGTGAGGGACTCGAGGCCGGTGCGCCTCCCAGGTGACGATCATTAACACTCGCGTCACCGGCCTCGCGCCGTTCTCTCACGGCTCTCGCCCGCCCTGCTCGTCACATACCCCCATGGCCAGCCGAGAGGCTCTTCCTCGCGGTGCCATGCGATGGCACTGGACGCTCCTTGGACGGCCCGATCCTCGACCGCCTCCTGGCGGCCGGCGATGGCTCCTCTGGCTGNGCGGCCGCAGCACCTGGGGGTAAGGACAGACGAGACGAGAGAAAGGAGACGGAAGCAAGGGGAGCGACAGAACGAGAGAGGAGAGAGGAAAAAAAATAAATAATCTTGGTCCGGTTCCCAGACACACTGCCGCTCGGTCCTCAGCCAGCCGAGAGGCTCTTCCTCGCGGTGCCATGCGATGGCACTGGACGCTCCTTGGACGGCCCGATCCTCGACCGCCTCCTGGCGGCCGGCGATGGCTCCTCTGGCTGAGGGAAGCCGGCAGCGAGTCCCCCGTCCCCTGCTCCTCCCCTTCATGGCGGACGGTAGCAGGCTCCGGCCCACGGCGGACGGCGGCGACTCCTCCGCTCCCTCCAGGACGGCAGCCACCCCACCTCGTCCCAGGAGCACGGCATCCGGGTCTCCGTCCCACCTTTCACAAGGCTCCAGTACCACCGCCTCGGGCAGCCTCTCGCGGTCTTCACTCCCGCGCTGCCCGAACTCCGCAGCACCGCGATCCCCCTCAGCAGCGAGGGCTCTCAGACAGCATGTCCCTCCTTCCTCCCGGGTTTCGGCACCAATGTAACACAGTTCGTATATAGGGGAAGAAGGAGGCGGGAACCGGCGAACATCAAACAAAACTTTAATTCAAAATAAACAAATACAAAACGAAAGTAATGCCGGCAGACCCTCGCGGACGTCTGCCGGCCACCCAAACATAAAGAAACATAAAATAAAGTCCAGGCCTGGTCCTCTCTCGTCCTTCACCGTCGTTCTCTCACGGCTCTCGCCCGCCCTGCTCGTCACTGTCATAGATCACCAGGATTTAGTTAAGTTTTAAATGTATTGATTTTATTTCAGTCATGACTCTAAATAGTCTCAACATATTATTGAATATGGCAGTGCTAATGTATTAGACTAGATCTGCTATGTTGCTGCTGCATAAATCCTGTAGCAGATATAGGCAGGTGGAGCTGGGAGAGGCGGAGGGTTTCCAGAACTAGTCTACAGCAAACACTGAACTAGACTAACCAATCCCATTGGCTGCAGGATCAACAGAGGCCAATACATGTTGTAATGATGTGATTGCTTACAGATTGCATGAAGGACCTATCAGCCTTTTCCCTCTAGAGTTTCATGAATGAACTAGATTTTTTTTTTCCAGTAATCATTTGTTGTTTTTGTTGTCATTATTGTTGACAATTTTTGTTGTGGTTTTTGTTTTCAAATTCTCAAATCATGAAAAATCATAGAGGCACAGGCTATAAACTGAATATTTAATTAGGAACAAATTATTAATAAATAATCCATATTCACATTTTTTTCTGAGACTATTAACATTAATTAACCTTGTTTTAATGAAATAGTTTTTTCCCCACACACATTAGCTCAGCTATACCTCTCATATACATCTGTGTGTAAAGACTTCAGCTAATATAAGTGTTTGAATCAAATGAATGAATCCAGCATATCATATGATAACTGTTATGTTACAGAGGGGTCGGACAAAGAGATTCACAGATAAGTGATGTTTATTAAAACCAGTGAGCAATAATAGCAGTGCAGGAGTGCAGCAATGGTAATGCTGATGAATGTTGAGATGAGTAGAGATAGTTACAGTCCTTTCTGTTTTCAGATGAATGAGTCTTTGGAATCGCTGGAGCTGGAGATCGCTGTAGACAAAGGAGCACTCAGACATGGAAGATGGAACACACTGGGAGAACAGGACACACTGGAGACAGGTAAGTAGGGAGCGGGGAGTCCTTGAGGTAAGCATAAACGTGAGTATCTGCAAACGAGACCGGACATGGAGTGCTGTGTGTGAGTGCTCTTTGTAGTGGTGCTGATGAGTGAGTTAATGAGGTGGTGGTGATCAGTACTCCGGTGATTGAGTGCGCTGTGATTGGTGGATGGTGGAGCCTGATGTGTCTGTGACAGTACCCCCCCCTCCACGGCCCACTCCTGAGGGCCGAGGACCCTGACGTCGTGTTGGTCGTCCTCTTCCACGCGGGGCAGGTCTGTCAGGGTGGCTGCCGTGGAAGGTTTGAAGCAGGTTAGGATCGAGGATGTCGTTTCTTGGAACCCAGGAACGCTCTTCAGGGCCATAGCCTTCCCAGTCCACGAGGTACTCCAGCGGACCACCACGGCGCCGGGAGTCCAAGATCTCGTGAACCTCGTATGCTGCGCCGTCCTCCAGGATGAGTGGAAGGGGGGGTTTGGCGGCTGTCACGTCAGGCCCTGTGGAGACAGAAACAGAGGGGTGGTGAGGTTTGAGTAGTGAGACGTGGAATGTGGGGTGAATACGATACCCAGGAGGAAGTTGGAGCTGATAGGTGACCGGGTTGATCTGCTTGATGATGGGGAATGGGCCAATGAACCTGGGACTCAGCTTTTTGCAGGGCAGACGCAGTCTGATGTCCCGTGTCGACAGCCAAACCTTCTGTCCTGGCTGGTATACTGGAGTGTTGGAGTGACGAATGTTAGCCGTCATTCTGCGTCTGCGCAGGGCTCGTTGCAACTGGTGGTGTGCTGAATCCCAGACCCTCTCGCTCTCTCTGAACCAGTAATCCACAGCTGGTACGTCCGATGGTTCCCCGTTCCAGGGGAACAGTGGGGGTTGGTAACCGAGTACGCACTGGAAAGGAGTGAGTCCTGTAGTCGGTTGCCGTAGGGAGTTCTGCGCGTACTCGGCCCAACCCAAGTACTGGTTCCAAGAGTTCTGGTGGTCATGACAGAAGGAACGGAGGAAGCGGCCGATCTCCTGGATTTTATTCTCCGTCTGCCCGTTCGACTGCGGATGGTATCCAGAAGTCAGACTGACGGCCACATCTAGGAGCGAGTGGAAAGCCTTCCATACTCAAGAGATGAACTGCGGTCCTCTATCGGACACAATATCCTCAGGAATTCCGAAGTACCGGAATACATGGTTGAACAACAGGTCAGCAGTTTCCATGGCAGTGGTTAAACCTCTCAGTGGGATTAGACAACATGACTTGGAGAAACGATCGATGATTACAAGGGTGCAGGTAAATCCATCAGATGCTGGAAGGTCAGTTATGAAATCGACTCCTAGGTGTGACCAGGGTCGATTTGGAACGGGCAGAGGATGGAGCTTGCCGGATGGTAGATGGCGTGGGCTCTTCGAGATGGCGCACTCCCTGCAGCCCTGCACATACCTTCTGACATCCGCTGCCATGTTTGGCCACCAGAAGCGTTCTTTTAGCAACGAGAGGGTTTCATTTACTCCCGGGTGACCAGTGCTAAGTGACGTGTGGGCTGAATGGATGGTTGGAGTGCGTCGTGACCGGGTGATGTAGAGCAAGCCTGGCGGGCAACCCGGCGGAGGGTTCGTGGAGGCATTGGAGGAGGGGATGGTTTCCTCCGACCATGTGATCGGACTGACGATGAGGGAACTTGAAATGATCGACTCAGGTTCTTCAGACTTTTCTTCTGGAGCATGGAGACGGGAGAGGGTATCAGCTTTCACGTTCTTTGAACCTGAAAGATAGGAGATGGTGTAGTGAAATCGGGAGAAGAACATGGCCCAGCGGGCTATGATCTGTGAGGACCAGGAATGGGTGTTTGGCTCCCTCCAGCCAATGCCTCCACTCTTCCAGAGCCAACTTCATGACTAGAAGTTCTCTGTCACCGATGTCGTAGTTGACCTCCGCCGGGTTGAGCTTGCGGGAGAAGAAGGTGCATGGATGGAGCCTACTTGGTGTCCCCTGCTGCTGTGAAAGCACCGCTCCCACTCTGGTGGTGGAGGCGTCCACCTCCACGATGAAGGGCAGCTCTGGATTGGGGTGAACAAGGAGGGGAGCGGTGGTGAAGGCTTCCTTTAGGCAGTTGAAGGCGTTGGTGGCAGCTGGAGTCCAGGACAGAGACTTGGGCTTGTTACGGAGCAGACTGGTAAGAGGATGAGTGATGGAGCTGTAGTTCTTTATGAATCGACCGTAAAAGTTGGCAAATCCAAGGAAGCGTTTTAGTTCTTTTATGGTGGATGGTTCTGGCCAGGTGGTGATGGATTCCACCTTCCTCTCGTCCATCCGGATGCCACTGTGGTCGATGATATAGCCCAGGAAGGATACTGATGACTGGTGGAAGGAGCATTTTTCAGCTTTCAGGAACAGATGGAACTGACGAAGACGTGTGAGGACCTCCGCAACGTGTTGGCGATGTTTGGCCAGGCTCCGGTAGTAGATGAGTATATCGTCGATGTAAACCAATACGAATCGATGGAGAAACTCCCGGAGCACCTCACGTATGAAGTCCTGGAATACGGAGGGGGCGTTGACCAGGCCATACGGCATAACGAGGTACTCGTAGTGGCCGGTAGGTGTGATGAAGGCGGTCTTCCACTCGTCCCCCTCGCGTATCCGGATGAGGTTGTACGTGCTGCGGAGGTCCAACTTCGTATACACAGTGGCACCACGGAGATGTTCCAGGGCCACTGGGACGAGAGGAAGGGGATATCGAAATTTGACTGTGATCTTGTTGAGGGAGCGGTAATCAATGCAGGGCCTCAAGCCTCCGTCCTTTTTTGCCACAAAGAAGCAGCTTGAAGCAGCAGGGGAAGTAGACGAGCGGATGTAACCTTGAGCAAGGGCCTCTTTGATGTTTTCCTCCATGGCCTTCTCCTCCGGGATGGATAGTGGGTAGATCTTTCCCTTTGGCACTGGTTCACCTGGAAGCAGATCGATGGCACAGTCCCATGGCCGGTGTGGAGGCAGCTTAGAGGCTCTCTGAGGGTAGAAAACATCACTGAAGGGGGCGTAACACTTGGGAATGTCGATGGAACGTTTCTCCACAGGACTGGATGTTGCACAGATGGAAAGTTCCTTAGGAGGAGCTAGAGGAATGGGAAGTTCAGAGAAGCATCATGAGAAACAGGTTTCGCCCCACTTCAGGATTTTGCATAAACATGAGTATCTCCAAACAAGACCGGACATGGAGTGCTGTGTGTGAGTGCTCTTTGTAGTGGTGCTGATGAGTGAGTTAATGAGGTGCAGGTGGCGGTGATCAGTACTCCGGTGATTGAGTGCGCTGTGATTGGTGGATGGTGGATCCTGACGTGTCTGTGACAATAACGTTAATCTCAATAACACATTTTAAGTCATTAACCTCTATTTATTATCATGCTCCACAAAGAGCGCTATGTCGACAAGGGCAAATATGTAGGTGAGTGTGGGAAGCCAAGGCTCTGACCTTGTGTCCCTACTGTTCACTTTATTTCTAAACTCATCAAAAGCCCTGCTACTATTTCTTTAGCTAATCTATCATTCATATTCACCATTACATATTCATATGACCATTTACATCAGTCATGAATCAAACATGAACTGGAAACACAAGCATTGATTTAATGTACATGGTGAAAGAAAGCAAGGGGAGGGCTGCCGCTGAGTATGAAAGATAAGTCATTTTCACCCCTGGAGTCAACTAAAGCAATTCAGAGCTTCAATTATATTTAACTTATAGAAATCCATCACGGTATTAATGAACAAGGGCAATGTGCCGATTTCAGCCGCACAGAAGGAATGCAATTGATATTTTAAAGGCTATTTATGTTTTTCCATTCACAAATTCTTCTGGGTTACATTGCAATTTTTCTCACTTATTCTCCAACTAATCATCCATCTATGTATGCCACTAAATTTCCTTACAACTGACTGACTCATTCTTTCCCTCTTTTAATCATAAAGCACTTTACCCGCACATTCTGTAATTTATTCATGCGTTAACTGAACAGGCTCGCACATATTGCTCATATATGGTCTATTTTCAGCAGTGTTGAGTATATGTAGACAGACGTCCCTGTGCCATTTGTGGAATGTCTTTAAAGAACACTAACATCCTGTTTGAGTGTGACTGATCTACCGTTCCCAGGAAACTAACTCCAATTCTTTCCCATTTTCCCATCCATAAAGCAAACTGTGGTTTAGATTGCCGGCATATAAGTAGTGGGTGGTGTGGCTTAGGGGTTAAAGATCTGGGCTGTGCGTTTGATCCCCACTCAGCAGACCAGGGAACAAATGCCACTTTTGCAGGTTACTTCAGGGGTATTTTTCTCCGGAATAAGCTTACTGTTTATTTACAAATAAAAATGTCTGCTAAAAATGACTGATTTGGTGATCAAATTGTGTCAGGGATTTTAGGGGACCAGACATTGGTAGCCACAGTCTTATTTGATCAGTAAAAGCAGTACAATTGTGAATTATTGTTAGAAGATAAAATAATGATTTTCTGGTTAATATATTTTTTTTAAATGTAATTTATTCCTGTGATATCAAAGCAAATTTTTTAGCAGCCATTATTCAGAAATCATTCTAATATGTTGATGTGCTTTTTTCACAATTATTGTATTAAAAGTTCAAAGAACATTTATTTGTATACATCTTATTTATATCTAATCTTATTTGAACAATCTCTACTGTCACTTTTGAAAAATGTAATGTATCCTTGTTAAATAAAATAAAAAAATCTATGTGTTTCAGGCTAAAATAATGAAATTAATGTTCATTTACACAACTTCATCAACAAAGATTCATTAGTAATGAGGATTTTGATTCATACTGATTCGAATTCATAGGGACTCTTTGGAATCTATTCACTAAAAAAAAGATTCATTCACTGATTCGTTCATTGACGTTTCTGCAGGTTACATTATATCACCAGAAGGTGGCGATAGGTGGTATATACTATTTACAAATCCTCGCCTATGGCCCCATGGAATAGTAAAGTGTTCAGAATTTTGACAGAAGCAGTACATCACCCAGGTAATTTTCTTACCTACTCTAATTGAATACTACAATATGCAAATCTGAACATTGCTATTTCTTGGTCATGATTTCTATAGGGAAGTACATGTTTGGAGGTGTGGAGTTTGTGTTTGAGTTATGAGTGAGTCATTGAATCATCGCTCAACTGATTTAAAACTTTCTTTAAAATAAAGAAACGCAGAAGCTAGACCTATTATCCTTTATTCAAATTTGCATTAATAACAGAAATGATTACTGAAGAAATATTGGATTATCTAAAACCAATAACATTGTTATTGTACATATTTTCCACTTTTTTTGTACTTATAGGGGCCTTAAAGGGTTAGTTCACCCTAAAATTAAAATTCTGTCATTAATGACTCCCCCTTATGTCATTCCAAACCCGTGAGACCTTCGGTCATCTTTGGAATTTGTGTTCTGAAGTTGAACGAAGGTCTTACGGATGTGGAACGACATGAGGGTGAGTAAATTAATGACAGAATTTTCATTTTTGGTTGAACTAACCCCTTTAAAGGGATAGTATAAATGAAAGTTCTCTCATCATTTTCCATCCTCATGTCATTCCAAATGAAAATAACACAAAAGAAGACATATCCCAGTGTTTTTTTCTTTCTTTCTTTCTTTTTGTCCATTCAATAAAAGTCCACAAAGAAATGTGGTCAAATCTTGTTTTGGGCCCAAATGACTATCATTTAAGGGACAAAGACTGTTCCACAGAAGAAAGTAAAGGCACGTTCACACTAAGGATAACTATAAAGCAATAAAGATATAGTTCTAAAAATCATTCTAAATATAACAGAATAGCAGAGTCCACACCACAATTTTAACAATAACGGCACAGAGAAATGGTATCATTAGAATCACTTTCAGAATAATTTTTTTCCAGCTGATGAACGGTCTCTGGTCTCATTAGCCAATCAGAATCTGTTCTGCTTCGAAAAGCTCGAGCATTTAAAGCAGCAGAGGACAAAACTGCAAAACGTGCTTATAATAAACAGAACGATATCGTCCGCTGGTGTGGATGCTAATATACAGTAAGTTATTGTTCTTTGTGTGAATGGGCCTTAAGTCATACAGGTTTGGAACAACATGAGGGTGAGAAAATGTTTTTGGCTGAACTATTCCTTTTATTCTAATGAGGTGGTCTGGGATCCACTCAGTTCCCCTAAATTTTGAACACTGGACTACTAACTATCCTTTAGAGCTCTAACCATAATGAGATGCTATCCAGATTCTAATAGCTAGAGGCTAACCATATAGGCAGAAATCACAATGAAACATACCTTCACACACAAATCTATTACTATCACCAGTTTTCCCAGTCCTCTCCCAATTCATACAACCCCTGTACCAGTGACAAACCCCCTCAAGATCCATTAGCCTTCACAACAGACATGTAGTTTCTAATGCTATCTGATGGGCAAAGTCAGCCATGCATAGCACAAATCAAATTAGCATAATGGTTCTGGAGTGCTGAGATGCTATCTGTCCACGTTGGGTTAATGTTCCACTATGAAGAGTGGCCGAGGGTTCTGGATCAGAGTGCTGATGTCCGGGCAGAGTAATAGCCACCAGATGTGAGGAACCATTTTGGAGAAAGAATGAGTGAACTGGGGATAAATAAACAATGCTAATGCCTCACTTCCTGTCACCCACAAATGCTTTCTGGGAGAAATGGAGGGGGAGAATTTGAAGAACAGCATTTTCTTACCTAATCACTATGTCCACGTACTGCTGCAGCAGCACATTTCGGGAACAGAGGGAAGCACCTATTGCACATTTTTCACTGAAAGTTACTCAAAGCCAATGAAAGATCCACACGATTTATGACAGAGACAGAAATTATTGATTGTTTGCTTTGAATAAACCTCAAACACAGGGAAATAAAATAAGTTTAAAATTCATCGGATTGAATTAAATTAGATGCTGCTAACATTTGCAGTGGCACTGGAATTTTATCGATGGCTAGCAGACTTGCTTTACTTTGAAAAGAATATAATCCATGTAGAAGAACGAACCAGGAAAATGAACATTGTGCTTTCCATATATCCCCTAAGGCCTAGTTATTTATTTGTATATATAAAGAGATTTAACATATCCTATATATTAATCTTACTCCTGCCTGGACTGGAAAAGCATAAAGCACGCTCTGAAGTGTTCACATGTCTATCCCACACACTCTCTGTTGCCGTTCAAATGCTTTATGTCCACATTTGACCTAAAGGTCTGGTGGAGAGAGAGAGTCCGTTTGCTTGAATATACTGCTCGCAGGAACATACTGCCTGGGAATAGTTGCTATACTTTCTGTGTTTTTTTCTTTTATGCTTTCGCTGTTTGTTCCTTTGCAGGCTAGCTCTTACTTTTGTTTACTTGTTCAATCACTCTTTCTTTTGTTCTTTCATTACTTTGCTCTTTCTTTGTTTATTTAAGGGTTCACCCAAAAATGAAATTTCTATCATTAATTACTCACCCTCATGTCGTTCCAAACCCAGACCTTTGTTCATCTTCGGAACACAAATTAAGATATTTTTTTCTGAACCACACGTCATTGCACCTTTTGAGGTACAAAAAGGTATTAAAGACAAGTGACAAGAATACGTTTTGTGTGCAAAAACACAACAAAAATAACGACCTTATTCAACAATTTCTTCTCTCCCCTGTCAGTCTCACACTGTTGATGTAGTAAAGGCAGTGCTTCGCTTCCATGTTTATGTCCGAACGCCGGCTCAGTATTGGCCGATGCTGTACATGTGACCACCACGACACATATGTGTGATGCTGACGCAGGAGCTGGCCAATGAGTCGCTGTTCTGACATAGAACAAGGAAGCACTGCACTGCGTTCACTACGTCAACAGCATAAATGAATGACGGGAGAGAAGAAATTGTTGAATGAAGTCGTTTTTTTTGTTGTGTTTTTGCGCACAAAACGTATTCTTGTCACTTGTCTTTAATACCTTTTTGTACCTCAAAAGGTGCAATGACGTGTGGTTCAGAAAAAAATATTTTAATTTGTGTTCCGAAGATGAACAATGGTCTGGGTTTGGAACGACATGAGGGTGAGTAATTAATGACAGAAATTTCATTTTTGGGTTGAACCACTGTAGTCACATGGACTATTTTAACAATGTCTTTATTACCTTTCTGGACCTCAAAAGGTGCAATGACGTTGCTGCCTATGTGTGTTTCAGAAACCCTCAAATTTCATCAAACATATCTTAATTTGTGTTCCGAAGATGAACGAAGGTCTTGCGGGTGTGGAACAACTTGAGGGTGAGTAATTAAAGACAGAAATTTAATTTTTGGGTGAACTGACCTTTTAACTCTTTCTTTCTTGCTTCCATACATTTGCTAGCTTTCTTTTTTCTTTTCTTCGGTTCACTTGTGCACATTCTTTTTGTTATTTTTTGTTAATTAATTAACTCTTTCTATCATTTCTTTGTTCATTATCACTTCCTTCTAGGAAGAGTATAGTGAATATATGATTTGTGTATAATTTTATAATTTATCACCTTGTTCCTTTGTTTGTGCACTGGCTCTTTCTTTCATCTGTTTTTATTAACTTTATTAACTTCTCTTACAATTTTTTTGTTCTGTCTTTCTTCCATTTTTTACTTTCTGTCTTTTTAACTTGCTCATTTACTTGCTCTTTCTTTCATTTGTTTCTTACTTTTGTTTGTTAATTTGTTTGCTTTTTCTTCCATATGTTCACTTGCTCTTTGTTTCATTCTCTTTCAGTGAGTAGAGATCATTTTTGTCTATACATCATTTTATCATCTCTGTGAATAAAGTTGTGGAAACAGATAAATAAGTAATATTAAAGAATGTTAAATGTATGTATCAAATGTTTTATAGTTTCTTCATGCCATTTGTAGTTTACCGCAATAGTTAACCACAACCTCAATTCATCACAACGTGTAAAGTCTATTATGAAAATCTTTTTTCTGCTGTTCTTTTATTTTTGGGTCCAAAAGAGGGTCCAGAGAGTTGCCGATTCAGTGGGGACACATATGAAGGTCGCACAGGTTTTGGTGGTGATAGATTGGATTAATCTAGCCTCTGGCACAGAATGATGAAAACACACACACACACTGTAGCCCACACAGTGAAATGCAGGCACAAAGATACACACGCACGTGATAAACAGCCCTGGAGACGGTGACTTGATGAAATTGGGGAAGTGTCATTTTTTAAGAGAGAGGCCATTAATAATAAACATGGGAAATTCTTGGCTGATGCATTCAAACCTCCCTCTCTTGCTCTCACCTCTCTCTCTCAGTCCTCCACAGCCTGTCATACAGATCTATTTCCATATTTCTATTCATATGTGGGCCATTATAACCATTTTTGTGTCTTTGTTTAGTTTTAGGCTGTTGTCACACTTGATTTGATTACTTGGTCTGAACCCTAGTTTAATTCCACCACCCAAATGAATCAACATGATTTGATGCCAGCTTCACTGTTTTTTTCCCCTTCTACTTTTATTATCTTCTTTTATTTGAGTCGCTTTAGATATACCACTGAAACTTTACACGCACACTATGAGGACATTCACTCTGAGTGTGTTTTTGATTTCCACTGCATTTTTGCTTTTACTTTTTTTCAATTTCAGTTATTTTCTATTTAAACATGATGGCTGTATTTGACTGTTGCTGCTTTTGCAGCATCTTGCGCAAAACACAATTCTTAAAACATGACTTTTAAAAATGCATCTCTAGACCTTGCATTTTTTCCCATTCCACTGTCCAAACGCAGAGATTGTAAATGCAAAAACACGTTATGTGTGAATATAGCTCCTTTCTATGGAAGCTTGTTTCCGCCACTAAATAAAAAATAAAAAAGGTATAATTTTGCCTTTTTATCTCACAATTCTGAATTTTTTTCATCCTGCAATTCTGAATTCGCAATTTTTTTTCTCAGATATAAAGTGAGAATTGTGAGAGATAAACTTGCAATTCTGAGAAAAAAGTCAGTCTTTTTTCCCTCAGAATTGGACTGTATAACTCACCATTGTGAGTTTATATCCCACAATACTGAGAAAAGAAATCAGAATTGCGAGTTTACAGTATATCTTGCAATTGCGAGGAAAGTTATATATAATATATAACTCGCAATTGTGAGTTCATAACACGCAATTGTGAGTTTTTATCTCACAATTCTGACATTATAACTCACATTTGCGAGTTTATATCTCGTAATTCTGAGAAAAGAAGTCAGAATTGTGAGATAAAAAGTCGCAATTACCTTTTATTTTTTATTTAGTGCTTTCCTTAGGCATTTCAGAAGAAAAGTAAGTATAAGAAATGCATTTTACTATAATAATTGTGATCAGGAACATGGAAAGATTCCAATTGGGATTTAGGATGATTACCATCCATACCAACTGCAGACTGTACCACTTTACCCCAGACCACCTTTCCTTGTGTACAAATGCAGAAAACTGCTTTCACACCAACCAGGTCTGCAACAAAAGCTTTCAGAATTTTATTTGTTCCTTCTCACATCTGTATATTGCATCACACCTACAGAGTCAAATAGAGGCTTGAAGAACTTTTCTGATTTTGACGTGACATAAAGAAGTCATTTCTCTTGCATCATGCAACAAAACAAGGATTTGAGTGAAAACTATTGTGAAAAGGCTACCTTTCTTTACATGTAAGTGTTTTGATCCCACACTGGCACACCTCAGTTTGGCAGTGAAGGGTTGCCCAGACAGGCAGGCAGGCAAAGGATTTCTGCCATCTGTGTGAGACATCAAAGGAAGTGTGTTAGCTGAATTTACAGGAGACGTTGAGCAAGAGAGAGAGAAAGGCAGAGAAAAAGCTGCCTATGGGGTTAAGGAGGCATCTCTACTGGTTTCTGACTCTTTCATTTTCCTCCATTTCACTCTTTGTCAGTGTTTACGTATATCCTTTTGACGTCTGTGTGTTTCCAGCACAAGTTGTCTTTCGGTTTTCCCCCAAATGAGGCAGAAGACTATGACAGCTCTGCCTTTCCTCTATCACCGCTAACACCTCTAACATATTTTACTAGAGGTGTCTTTTTTCCTTTGACTTTTCAATGTACCTGTCGTCCCTTTTTCTCGCATTCGCTCTTTTTCTCGGCTGGACTGTCAGTCGTTCTCTCACTATCACACATTCACAGACAGCTATTTTCTCTGCTCTCTGCTAAAACATTTGCCTCTCTCTCTCACTTTCTAGCTCTCGCTGTCTTTTTGTTTTTCTCTCTCTCTCTCTAGTCCAAACAAATATGTTTGTCTCTGTTTTACTCGTCTAGTCGAGCCGAAGCTTGTGTGTCTCATGGTAAACTCAGACAGAGGCCCCGTCTGCAACTGGTATTACTTTAACATGTAACACATTCAGTGGTGTGACCTAGTGTAAATGATATTGTGTACTGGACAACATTTTTACCTAACACATAATCAGTTACATCTAATGTATTGTATGTATGTTGGAAATTGTAAAAGGTGACCTATTATGCCCCTTTTTATAAGATGTAGGCCTAATATAAGTGTCAGGTGTCCCCAGAATGTATTTGTGAAGTTTCAGCTCAAAATACCCCATGGATTTTTTATTATACCATGTTTTAACTGCCTATTTTTGGATGGGAGAAAAAATGCGCTGATTTGGTGTGTGTACCTTTAAATGCAAATGAGCTCATGCTCCCCACCCCCAAGCTTGTGATTCCAATACACTGAGGCATAAACAATACAAGAGAAGCTCACACAGCAAATATAACTCTCAAAATGGATCATTACAAACTGTTTTTGATGCAACATATCAGGTCACGTAGGTATGGCATGTATTTTGTGGATGTTTGCTAACATTCGATTCTGAATTAGTTTGATAACGTGCTTCACGGCTAACATGGCTAAAGCTACACACTGTTGGAGAGACTCAATAAGAATGAAGATGCGTTTATAAATTATCCAGACTGCAAGCGTTTTTGGGTTAAAAATGAAAATAACGACATGGCTCTGGTGTCCGTGAATATAGTAAAAAACAATGGTAACTTTAGCCATATTTAGCAACGTGCTAAAGAAACACATTTAGAAAGACAATATGCAAACATCATGAAATATATCAACTTCTGTGGAAATCCTGTGTTTTACTGACCCTTGTCTGCAAAGCAGTCTGGTGTAAAATTACTTGCACATTGTATATGAATTTATACACATTCCCTTCATTAATAAAATTTCACCACTGCGTCCTTAGTGGCTCAGATGCCAGGAGTTTATGGAGAATATGTTTACTATTATAGCCATTAACAGATCAGTGATAATGTTTACATAGCTGAGACATATCACGAGCTCAGGGACTGTCGTTCTTGTTTTGCTCTGACCCAACTCACCTTCCTTCACATAGCTTTAGTAATCCTGAAGATATTCAAGTGTGTTCGATCTGGTTGTAGCTAAACTGTGCAGAACAGCTCCACTACAGGACCAGAGTTACTGGTACACCATTGTCGCTTGCAAAAACAATGGCGGCGCCGTGGGTGGAAACATACAGATTTAGAGGGTGGTAATATTATAATAAGCCCCTTCCTACGTCACAAGCGGAGCGAAATCTTAACGGCTCATTTTTTTCACATGCTTGCAGAGAAAGTTTAACCAAAACAAAGTTACTGGGTTGTCCTTTTTTACGTTTTTCTGGTTTGGTTGGTGCACCGGGGACCCGATTATAGCACATAAACACGGAAAAAGTCAGATTTTCCTGATATTTCCCCTTTAAAACATTTGTAATATAATATTATGTGCTCTTGAAATGTTGTGTTGCGTTGCTCATGTGGGAAATTAGGGTTCGATTCCAGCCCTCCATTGTAGCATTTGCCATCAGGGGTTAATGGGACCTTGCTAACCTCTTCAAGTAAATCTCTTTCACTTAATTTCTGCATTCTTTCTTGCCTTTTTGAGTGTAGACTTTGTTAGTACAGCTTCTTGCTGGGGGAATTATTAAAATACTCAGAAAATGTGTTTATCTTGAACACTGCAGCGTTTCTTTAATGGAACGTATTTATGTTTTCAGTTTGACAGCAGACCATGTATTTGATTTGGCTGAATAACTAATTTATGAATTTGCTGTTCTGTTCTGTTTTGTTAGGTCGCTCGCTCGCTCTGGCAGATGACAGATCGTTTTCTCTCTCTCTCTCTCTCTCTCTTGGGTGGAGATGTTTTTTCAGTTAATGTCCAACGATTATGACTTATGTTTTGGAGAAATATCACTTCTCTGCAGGATGTGCTGTCAAGTTTTGAATGTGAAACAAAAGTTTGCAAACATAGTTATGTTTGGCCCACCTTTGGTATTCTTATACTTTGCCTTTTTTCTCTGCTGCTCATTTTCTCTAATGATGATGAAGTGTTTTCCTAATTTTTCTTTGCTGGCTTTCTACTAGTCATCTGCTCCATGCAGCGTCTTCACTGGGCGTTCCTCCTTCTAGCAGAATGCATGATGTCAACCTGACTTATCTCATAAAACTCCCCTCACGTTTCTGGCAAAAGTGGACCACCGCAAATTCAATTAGTTTTACATTACAGAGATGCATTCTCCTTACTAAAGAAATCCAGATATTGCACCAAAATATCAAAACACGCTGAAGATTGATATCACGCTCTAACAACTTTGATTACTGCTGACATTTATGTCCATAAAACGAATGGCTCCATCATGACCCCATTAAGGCAGATGCTTTTTTTCTTACCCAGAACAAAAAGATATCCTCAAAAAAATATACATTAAACTTTAAAACAATAAAGTGAAGTAAACTGCTTGAGCCAGCATACTAGGGAATGCTTATTTGGGCTCTGTAATGCACTGCAGGGACCCTTCCGGAACCATGCTTTCAAGTTCTCATTGTGATGCATGCCTGCATTCAATAATATCTTTAGGGAATGGAAAGGAAAGTCGAGGTGACACATTTCCCCCCTACAGAGGCTGGACCTGGATCAACATCTGGGATTACATAAATGTTTCTGCTGAATAGCCCCACACACACTTGTCTGTGTCAACGTTTGTCCTAAAGTGAGTCATTTACATCACTATGTGGACAATTTGATGCTGACAAGTAGTACACATAACCCAAACAGGTCACCGGTAGAATGCATCAGCATAACAGACTCACTTTCATTTCACAGTTTGTGTAAATTGACACACAAAGGTCATGGGACTTCCTGAATGGGATCCATCCCATCACCCACTCAAAAACAACATCCTTTCATACCCAAAAACTGAGTGAAAATGCACACATGTTTTTTGTTACTCTGATCACAGTCATAGCAGCTATATTTAGTAAAGTTAGAATTTCCCAGCATTCTTTTAGATGGAGGGAGGAAGGGGGGTGAATTAAAAATAACTACTAAAAGACCATTTGTTGTTAGAGGGCAGAACATTTCTAGAAGTTCAAAATACTGAAATTTGGAAGAGTGGTCCTTTTTAATGACTATTTTTGTAAGGGTTTTGCGTTTTATCTGTAAATGTCAGGCAAGGACAGGGAGCAAAAGCAGTTAACACTGCACTATTGCTGCTGCCGAAATAGTTTTGTCTCTGAACCCCTGACAGTTCATTTGCACCCCAGAAAAGAGCAACTTATTTTAGAATGGCAGAGCGCTGAAACATATCACACTCTCCATTTTCAAATCTATTTTTGGCTGCTGCCCCAAATCGCACACGCAAATCCAAACCATCATTCATAGATCCGAACAGGCCACCAGTTGGTATAAATCACCCCTTGAAAAGTTGGTATGACCCATCAGTGAACCTAATAAAGAACCTCCAGCTTAGCATTCCGGACCTCATCATCCAACTGTCCCATCCGAACAAAAGGGGTTGGGAGGGGCGACCAATATTTAATTCCTGCACTGGTCCTTTCAGCTACAGCAGATTTAGATTGAGTCCATTGGGAGGGGATTGCTGAGCCATAAGGGTCCCGGAGTGATGGAGTGGAAGTTTAGTGTGAGGGTATTCCATTCAGACAAAGACCTACAGGCGCCCCATTTGTCCACTGGTCCCTTTTAATGAGACCTCCCTGACAACCCCAACAATGGCCCAGGCCTCTTCTCACTGCCAGGCATGGTCATTATTTTGATATGCATTCAGAGAAAGAACCTGAAAAGTTTTGACGCTGAGAGGGACTTGAGGGAGTTGAAGTGTGTTTTGGTCTGCAAACATAAAAAAATAAGGATTTTTTAATCTTCTGAGATAAAGTGTTGTGTCAGCCGTTAGAAGGATGGAAGTATCGTTTCACAATGAAAATGCACATGAGACAGAGTTTATTATTGGTTATTTTTAAGGCATCAGTATTATTAAAATGGTTGTGCACCATTCAGAATTTAATTGAAAATACCTTTTAAAATGTATTTCAACAGTTTTGAATTTAATATACAGTATACACTACCATTCAAAGGTTTGGGGGGTTGTTAAGATTTTTTGTTTTTAGATGTTTTTGAAATAGCAAGGCTGCATTTTTTATTTTATTTTTTTTAATCCAAAATACAGTAAACATGGTAATATGGTGAAAATTAACATATCTACACCAGAATATAATAGAGACTTTTTGACTTGGGCAAAGAACATTCTATTAAAAGATTTACATTCTATTCAGAAAATGAACTCATGCACCCTTCTTCAGAAAATGTAAAAGTTTTATTAGAATGGAAAGAAAATGGTACATTATTAACTTTGGGCAGGCTGAGATACTTTTAAAAAACTCCTAAGAACAGCAGACCTGTAGTCTAGACCTAGTAGATATGTGTACATGGAATGTTGAGCTGTGGAGCTTGTGAGAAATTTGGGTTCTAGCCTTAGAAATCCATCAATACATACAGTATGTTGGAAAAACTGAAAAGAGCTCTAAGGCAAAGAAAAGTTCTGCAATAAACTAAATCTTCAGATTAGCCATTTGATTCTAAAAAGGGATATAAATTCATTTGAGATGCAAAAGAAAGCTTTACAAGGGGAATGAGAGAGAGAATATATATATGATTGGACAATAGGCTGTGTGTATGTGTTTTCAGAGAGTCCATCTGTAGAGTGAATGTTTGCAGGGGTAATGATGTGTGTATGAATGGGGAGCTCCTTTACCCAAACCCCTCACCAAATGTTGTTCTCCCTCTATTGCTGTAGCACATTCATACCCAACATCATCATTCGAAAGAGAGTGGGAGGGATACGACTGAAAGGGTGTTGGCAATAGTGTGTCAGTCAAGTACCATGAAAACAGATGTGTTTTAGAGCTGGACAGAAGAGAAAAAAAGGGGTTTGACCACTGAATACGATCATTGTTTGGCCTCGCTCTCTCATAGAAAGCTGCTTAGCAATCATTGCAACTCGAGAACAGGATGCTTATTGCATACAAACACGCAGTATATTCTTATTCTTATTCTTATTCTTATTAACATTAGTATGGTTTGCTATTGGCAGCCACCTAGCAATCACCCAGAACTCCCTAGCAACACCTTACTAACCACATAACAATGTACCATGACTCAGAACACCTTCAGCAGTAAGATTTTTCTATTTATTTATATACATATATATATATATAGTCAAGGTCACTCAAGGAGATGTGATATAGGCCATCCTTATCTTTGCGTTCTGGCCTTCTCAACCACCATGGGGAGGTTTGCACAGGCAGTCAAGCACCACTCACATTTTCTTCAGTAAATCTAGTTTCATATTATTGCTGTAAAAGCATAGATTGTTTTAATGATTTCTTAGAAGAACAGAGGCATCTAATATCTTATGCAACATTCTGAAACAAGTCATCACATGCACATGCATACAAAACCTCATCCATCAGAGTGGTGGAGATGTTTTGTTTCTCAGTTGGAGCCAAAAGCATGTGAACCCGGCTGCTCAATCTCAGTCTAGATACACGCATGCATGCATACAAACTCCCTCCTGTCAAGACGGTGGATAATTAGCTGGTGCTTTCTGGCAGGGGGTGGAGTGCACCGAGGAGAAAGACCTGCTAAACTCTTTTGTCCCTTTTTTGTGATGTCATATGGGGACCCTCCCCCGGCGCTCCTTTATGACACAGCCACAGGTTCCTTTTCACCCCGCTTGTCCTCATGCATTCATGAGCATCATTCAGCAGGCCCCCTGCTTTTGTGTTGGGGTGAAACACCCATCAACCACCCCGATCCACACACACTCACCATATGGCTCCATCGAAAGACCCCCACTAAGAGCGAGGAAGACAGAGAGAAGAATAGAGAGCAATGAAAAAGATCTAAAGCTTCAGCAGCACATGAAATTGATTTTATTTCTGACTCTTACAACTCACAAAAAGGGGGAAAGAGACGGAAGGGAGAATTGAAGCTGGAATTTTTAGCATCATCACACACACTGATCAAACTCCCTAACGAGCTGCTTGAATATTTCAAAGAAATAATCGGATTTGAGTTCTTATTTAAAATGCATAATGTGACTAAAATGGTGCAAAAAAAGTTAAATTTGCAAAAATATTGTAAAATCTAGTTGTGTCTTTTGCGATTTCATTAGATATCATCTCTTTGGAATGTGTGCCAGTATTTTCTACACTCAACAAGGAACATAACAAGAGCTGTGGTGCCCGATACATGAAGAAATGACTCTTTTGAACTGGTTCTTTTTGATCCAGTCACTTGAAAATATCACTTAATTCACTTGGCTGCATCTAAAGGCACAGTATGTAAGTTTCACTGCTAGAGATCGCTTATACACAACAATAACAAAGGCGTAGTTTGATGATGCCATGAATGAACGTGGGATCATGGAAGTTGTCGTTTTCACCTCCACAGCCAAAGGAAAGCAATCCAACGGGACAGAAATCATGTTCACGAATGAGAGAACGCACTAAAGTTTTATTAATGTTACTTTGGTATGAAGCAGGGTGGGGCAGAGAGCCGTGGGAGCAGAACGAGGCTGGTGGAGCGAATGCTAATGAGATACACCTGTGTGACACACAGGTCCCATGGAAGAGCTCTGGAGCTTTTATTATTTTATTATGCTTATCAAGGGTAACGTGGATATGACGTCATTGACAGACGACAGAATGACATGGCCGTTACACTGGTTAAAATTGCTCATTTTTCTGGATTTGGAATTTTTTTTGGGATAATGTAAGTACACAAGTCAACAAAATATATAGCTTTGTTCTAGTGGTTTTTGGATATTTTAATCCAAAAATTTTATATATTGTGCCTTTAAGTCCACTTTTTTTATGCCCTTCCCTTGCTAAATTTCCTTCATCTCGTTCACTCAGATGTACAACATTGCTTATGTTGCACGAGTACCCACTACTGGCAGAACCCTTGCAATGGGTTTAAATGAAACGCCCTAAGCCCTTGATCACTTGGAATCTGCTATGGAGCCATGCTGTTTTATCAGTATAACTCTTCTAAACTGCTTAATTAACCTAAATTAACTTACAGGAGTAAAATACTTTTCCCTCCATCATTTAAATTGTGTAAGGTGTGTGTTGCTGTTGTAACATCACAATCGGGTTGCATTGTTGACTATGGAACTGCATGAAGTGTACATATGAATAGATTCGCTCCCTCTGTCAACATTGAGGGGTTGAGGGTCTGTCCAAATAAACTGTCCACTTGACGAAGTTGAACACACTTCAAAATGGTGGCGGGGATTTCCCCGAGAGTAAGTGCTTAGGGAAGTCTAAAAGTGGAGTTAAAAACAGCCCATGTGAGTTAATAGTTTGAATCTGACTGATTTCAGTCATTCAGAGACTTTACTAAGTTCACAACTCGCTCCCCCACTAAATCACAAGTCATTTTACTGTTTTGTTTGATTAAATGACTTATTCCTGTTATTGTTTAGCAAATGAGGTCCAATAAGATTGAATCATCTCATAATCATCAGCTTTCATTCATATTATTTTTTTTATTAAATATTTATTTTAAAACTGGCAAAAAAATATAGCTAGTTATTTTGCTTCAATTCAGATAATATTACTTGCAACTTTTTCTAATTCTACCTTAGTAAGACTATCTTTTTGGTGATTTCCAAGCTAAAGATGCCAAGCTGTGTTTCCCATTATAATGTACACATCCAAATACCATATGACTGTTTTTTACAGCATCATTTTGTTTATGTACAGGTCTCATATAAGTCCATGTGTATGCTCTAAGCCAAATTAGTAAGAAACACATACACACTAATAAACCCCGAGTTGATTTCTCAAGGTGATGTGATAGTGATGTTGCTGTTTCATACAACATACATTTGTGCTTTCTTGCGTGGCTGGGCATCTGACTGCATTTGACAGATAGTAGGAGTTTGTGCTCACCCTAAGGGTGTGAAACCTGTGCACGAGCCCCAACAGGTCATTCACACACCGGAGGGCAAAAAGACATGCAGCCCTACATGACTACCCATCCTGACCTATTTCCATCAGCTCTCATCAGATCAAACAGCACCGTGCTACAACTCTCCATATATTCCTTCCTCTCTATGTCTGTATGATCCCTTATTTCTGGCTCAGCCGATGGCAGTGAATTGAGAGGTGAGAAAAGATTTAATCGCTCAAAGAATGTTGTGCCCCCTCCATTGTTATTTTGTGTTTCTCTCAAAAGTGTAAAGTCTGAACACGGTGCGGCAAAACAAAAGTGTGGTTAATGAGGGTGCTAAACGCAACACACATGTAGCTATTGCAGCAGTCTCCTGACAGTGCCACAGATGAAAGCAAGAGGAAGTAGCTGTGAGACAGCACAGAGAGAGAGAAAGAGAGAAGAGATGGAAAACACAGAGATCAAACCCTGCTGATGAGATCTGTGTGATGTTGAGAAAAAAACATGGTTCAATAAATTTAGGTAGAACAACATATTTAGGTAAAGCAATGCTTCCATTTATCTTGGTTTAGCAGAAGGATTGGTACATGGCTGGCTATTAACTTCTTAGTGTTTTTTTACCTTTAAATTGTCATAGCTGATTAAAGGTTTTCTCATTGAGCTTTAACTATATGAATCTTTTATACTTTCTAACTAAAACAAGCGTTTACCTGATCTGTAGGAATATTTGTTAAAGCGTTTGTTTGGATGTCAAAGAGATGATGCCAGATATATGCAATATAGCTCCAAGGTTAGTGGACCGTGGTGAGGCCTGATCTCTAGACGCAGAGAAACTCAATATTCAACAGACAACTACTTTCAAGTGTGTGATCATCTCATTTTATCTCACTAACAGATTTAAAATGAGATGTAGATTTAGATTTTTCTAATTCAATCTCATTTTCAACTTTCCTTGAGTCAAAGTTAATTCCCTGTGGATGGATGGATGGATGGATGGATGTATAGATGTATAGATAGATAGATAGATAGATAGATAGATAGATAGATAGATAGATAGATAGATAGATAGATAGATAGATAGATAGATGTTCAATGGGTGGAGTGAGTGAGTGAGTGAGTGAGTGAGTGAGTGAGTGAGTGAGTGAGTGAGTG
>RJVU01075617.1:1071251-1088578 GCA_003731715.1 Anabarilius grahami | reverse complement strand
TGGGTGATAGATAGATAGATAGATAGATAGATAGATAGATAGATAGATAGATAGATAGATAGATAGATAGATAGATAGATGGGTGAGTGGATAGATGGATGGATGGATGGATGGATGGATGGATGGATGGATGGATGGATGGGTGAGTGGATAGATAGATGTTCGATGGGTGGAGTGAGTGAGTGAGTGAGTGAGTGAGTGAGTGAGTGAGTGAGTGAGTGAGTGAGTGAGTGGATGGATGGATGGATGGATCGATGGATGGATCGATGGATGGATGGATGGATGGATGAGTGAGTGGATGATTGGATGGGTTGGGTGAGTTGGGTGATAGATAGATAGATAGATAGATAGATAGATAGATAGATAGATAGATAGATAGATAGATAGATAGATAGATAGTAGCTTCTTATTTTGTTCTCAGAAACACAAGCAAATGATGTAATTAGGGGGCAAAAGAATTAACAGCAACCTGAGCTCACCCTGTCACAGCATTAACACTCCACCACAGAGAACAGCTTATTTCTGTTCTTAAGAACTAATTTGCAACTTCGATTTTCCACAAGTTGGGTGAAAAAATACTGGGTCACAGTACCCTTCTAGATGTGAAAATTGACTGTCTGTTTCACAGCATCTTTTTTTCTCTTTTTCTCCCCCCTCAGTCACTTTTCATAGTTAATGGAGTATTCATCGCAGCAGGTTTAATTTCACTCTTTCTTTTCTATTTCGCTTTAATTAACGGTGGGTTCCTCTAATCACTCTCTCTCTCTCAGCACTCCAACAAGCTAGACTGAAAGATCTTTACCCCCCACAGAGGAGGAGAAAAAAAAATGAGAGGGAAAAAGCTGCTATTATCTGTCTTTGTCCCTCTCCTCTCTCCTTTCTCCACTCAGACCTGTGAAAGGATTTTGTTTGTGTAATGTTCCAAAGCCTGAAGGGTCATCAAACACACTGACACTGAGGAGATGTGAACCTTGCACTGCAGCAGACACATGGTGTCTAATCATGTTTAATGTTTAATCACTCATTATTTTATATATTTGGTCTTCCTGGGATAATGTAACATTCTATCTAGTGTTTTGTCTGTCTGTCTACAGTCCATATTCTACTGTCCATTTTAATAAATAAATGAATAAATAAACAAATATATACTGTATATATTCTTAAATAATCGGAAGGAGGCTCTATGTAGAAAGGGAAATTTATATACCGTAATGGCCAAAAGTGATGTACGACATAGGAAAGTTTATTCAAACTTTTTATTAAATATTAATTAAAGGTGCCCTAGATTCAAAAATTTAATTTACCTCGGCATAGTTAAATAACAAGAGTTCAGTACATGGAAAAGACATACAGTGAGTCTCAAACTCCATTGTTTCCTCCTTATTATTTAAATCTCATTTGTTTAAAAGACCTCCGAAGAACAGGCGAATCTCAACATAACACCGACTGTTACGTAACAGTCTGGGTGTACGCCCCCAATATTTGCAAATGCCAGCCCAATGAGCCCATGATCGAGGCATTACACAAGGGCAGAACGTCTGGATGTGCACAGCTGAATCATCAGACTAGGTAAGCAAGCAAGAACAACAGCGAAAAATGGCAGATGGAGCAATAATAACTGACATGATCCATGATATCATGATATTTTTAGTGCTATTTGTAAATTGTCTTTCTAAATGTTTCGTTAGCATGTTGCTAATGTACTGTTAAATGTGGTTAAAGTTACCATCGTTTCTTACTGTATTCACGGAGACAAGAGAGCCGTCGTTATTTTCATTTTTAAACACTTGCAGTCTGTATAATTCATAAACACAACTTCATTCTTTATAAATCTCTCCAACAGTGTAGCATTAGCCGTTAGCCACGGAGCATACTATCAAACTCATTCATAACCAAATGTAAACATCCAAATAAACACTGTACTTACGCGATTAGACATGCTGCATGACGAACACTTTGTAAAGATCCATTTTGAGGGTTATATTAACTTTTTTTATGTTGTTTAAGGCAAGCGCAAGCTCTTGGGGCGTGGAGCACGAGATTTAAAGGGCCACACACCCTGAATCGGCTCATATTTAATGATGCCCCAAAATAGGCAGTTAAAAAAATGAATTAAAAAAACTCTATGGGGTATTTTGAGCTGAAACTTCACAGGGGACACCTTTTAAAAAGAAGTTCTAGGGCACCTTGAAATATTTTGTATGCATGTTGTGAAGTTGTGTCTGAAGTGTAAAACTAATGTACGCATTCCATGTTTCAATTGTATCATTTGTCATGATGCAATGAAACACAGAATTGTGCGGACATCATTTTTAACCAACTGGTTATACCAAGCTTGCACTATTTTTTCCCAGCCTATAATTCAATAAATCACTATGTGGCAGATATGCTATATTATTAGATGTTATTTTTTGAGTTTTAGTGAAAATGGCCAGCTGGAAGGAGCCGTCCTTTGCAACCACAAGGATATTGTTAAAATGGCAAAATCTGGTCAATCGGTTTGGATATTGTGAATGGTCACAATGTCCACAGTATTATTTCAAAGCACAGTGAGACTAGTGAGCATTTTGACAGAAGGATGAAAATTATCTGAATGTGGGACCACCTCAAAACAGCTTCTAAAGACCTGGATGAGACGTGCAATTGTGAGGAACCTCCAAATTCTTCTTGTACTCTAAGCCAACAGCTATAATAGGCTGGATTGGAAGGTTGTGTACCAGTAAAGAAACCATTTATTAGTTTTATCAACTGCAAAAAAACACCTTGCATTTGCCAAACAGAAGGACTGGAGTGTGAAAGATTGGAGCCGTGTTCTGCAGTCTGACAAGTCAAAATTTAACAACCTTGCATTGGATGGTGTCAGGTATGTACATAGGAAATGACTGGAGTTTTTTTTAAACCAGATCCATACATGGATGCATTTACATAATGGCATTGGGGACGCATGTCTGCAGCAGGTGTTGGAAGGATATACAAAGTTGCTGGCACTTAGAAAATGGACCAATACTTGGGAATCCTGCTGACCACAATGTACTCAAGATCTGTTTGGAGAGCAAATGTGTATTTTCCAACATGATAACGATCCCAAACACACCATGACCACACCCATTGACCACCATAGTTTTTTTCTCCTACTATGGTAGTCAATGAGGGGGAGATCTGCTTGGTTACAAACGTTCTTCCAAATATCTTCTTTTGTGTACAGCAGAACAAAGAAATTTATACAGGTTTGGAACAACTTGAGGGGGAGTAAATGTTGTTGACAGAAATTTCATTTTTGGGTGAACTATCCCTTTAAAGCCATTGAAAACCTTTGGGAAATTATAATCCTGAATTGTGTGATAAGTCATGCAGGTCTTCCAATGAAGCTCAACTTTGGGAAGAACTTAAGGAGGATTGGAAAGAAGTTGAGCACGACATATGCAAAGTTTAGCGAGTCAATACCCAAATGGTTGCTGTAATCAAAAACAAGAGAGAACCAACTAAATATTATTAACTTATTACATTATAGTCAATGTACCTTGTTGAAAAAAACAGCAAATGCTGGTTAGGTATGTTTTGAAGTATGGAAGCTGGTATGAGCTGGTTTATGCTGGTCCTTAGCTGGTCATGAGCTGGTTTAAGCTGGTCAAGTGCTGGTCCTGAGCTAGAGCTAGTTGCTTAGGACCAGTTTAGGACCAGCACTTGACCAGCTTAAACCAGCTTATGACCAGCTAAGGACCAGCATAAACCAGCTCAAACCAGCTTTTATGCTTCAAAACATACCAAACCAGCATAAGCTGTTTTTTTCAATAGGGTATGCTTTATTTTCTGAGAGCTTTTTGTTTTTCTATGCTTTTTCTGCATAGTACTGTAAAACCCATATTCCATGATCTGCTGGAGACTGCCTTTCTTGCCAAATAATTTTGTCATTTTAACCAAGTTTAGTGTATTCTTCTAGTGTATATCATACTCCTCATATTATTATTATTTAATTAAAGCTAAAGTGTCATTAAAAGCAAATATCCCCTCCAGACATCACTTTTGGCCACTACTGTTTTCACATTAGTTTAATAGTAATAAAATAACTGTATTAATCTTGCAACTTTATATCTTACAGTAAGACTTTCTTGCAATTGAATGCAGCTAGTTTTGAGAGTGCTGAAGTAAGTATGTCCGTGCCAGTGCTAACAGTAGTTCACTTCTGCCCCGATTCATCAGCAGCTGTTAGACAACCGTGATGCTAATACTATCAGTCTGCTAACATCTGCTAGCAAGTGTGTTTCAGTGAAACTACAATAGAGACTACAAGCTCTATCATAGCCCAACACCTCCATATGCTATCTCTGTGAAACATCTTCAGGTAGAGAGAGTTCAGCCATGCCTGTGATGGAAGCGCTATCAGCTGCTAGCATCTGGCCATGCTAGCTGCCATTCATCAATCAGTAAGGCAGTGTGGGCAAATAGGGCAGGAGAACGTGGGGGGAGGTGGAGATAACAAAATGGAGTTTTATCGCCTGTATCTTATCAGCTCTAGCCCTGTGTGTTCCAGGCTGATTGGAAACGTACAGTTGAGAAATGGTGATAGTGGAACTATGTGAACAAGAGCTGGAAGAGGGGATATTAATGCTATTAAGGCCTTCAGAAACAGAATCTAATGTTGAATGGCAATAATTTGACCATAATGTGATTATGGGCTGTCGGGGGAATGAATCCATCAAAATTCATGAGACTATGCAGTTAGACACCAAACTGCATTTTTGGCAATTGTTTTTCTTAGCGTTCTATAAACTGTGAGTGCAATTGTCACAACTGTTGTATGGGACATCACAATTCTGTTGCATGTCTACAAAAATGTAAGTCACCCAAAACATTTAGTTTTTGCTTCAAAACCTGTTTGTGTCAATAAATTGGCCAATGCTACCAAAATGAAAATATATTTTGTCATTATGTGAGCCATGCTGGTGAAAATGTGAGTTTTTTTTTGTTGTTTTTTTTTTCCACCATGGGAGTGAACCCTGTTTAAAAAAATCACTTTTTTTGTTGACTCTGACTGCCTAGTATACTATACAAGAATGTTATCACGTTGAGCTTTTTAGATACAGATTTCAACTGAAGGTAAAAGTTTACTGGTCAAAATTCAATACTGTATTAGATATGCATACACATTTGCCAATTTTAGCAGACATCACAAACGTTCCATGTCATATTTATGGAATGTATTTGTCTGACAGATTTTAATAATTTAATGGATCATTTTGCATGTGATGGCTCACACGATGAAAGAATGCTTAGAAGTTGTGAAGAGTAGCACAGTTTCACTGAGAATCAACTCATCCATTTTAATAATAATAATAATAATAATACATTTTATTTATAATGCGCTTTTCTAAAACCCAAATCGCTACAAACAATAACAAATAAAAACAAATAAAATACAGAAATACAAAAATAATGCAATACAAAGAAACCATAAATCATAAAATAATCATTACAGTACAACACAATTGAATACTAATCATGACAATCTATATAAGCAATTTTAAAAAGATGAGTTTTTGAAACTGGCTAATGTGGGAGCATCTCTGACAGTGAGAGAAAGTGCATTCCATAACCTGGGTGGAGCGACAGAGAAAGCTCTCTCCCCCATAGGGTTGCGAATCCACTGACCGAAGGGATTGAGAAGGTGTGTACAGGGTGACTAAGTTACAGATATTCCAGCCTTCATGCATAGCTTTGTATGTTAGTGTTAGAGTTAGTGTTAAACAATATGCGACTGAACAGGAAGCCATTGCAAACTATAAAGCACTCCTGTGATGTGCTGATGTGATGAAGTATATGTAAGAATACCTGCTGCTGAATTCTGGATATACTGCAGCCATTTGATTGATTTAGCAGGTAAACCAACAAATAGTGGATTACAAAAGTCAATCCTGGAAGTTACAAATGCATGAATAAGCCTTTCAGCATTAGGCAGAGTGAGGATTCTTGCAATGTTTCTGAGATGATGGAATGCAGATTTTGCAATACTCTTAATATGTGAGTCTAGTGTCAGATGACACCAAGTTTACGAGCTTGAGCAGATGGAAATACGACACTATCATCCACAATCAAGTTAAAATTGCTACCTTTGTGAATAGCCACTGGTGTGCCAATAAGTAGAACCTTTGTCTTAGAACAATTCAGTTTTAAAAAAAATGATGATGCATCCATGTTTTTATTTCCTGCACTCACTCTGAAAGAATTGTAGAGGTGACAGTAGGATCAGACTTGGAGCTGTTGTAAATGTGGGTATCATCAGCATAAAAGTGATACCCCAAACCATATTTCCTAATGATTTGCCCCAAAGGAAGCATATAAACCCTAAACAATATGGGACCCAGGACAGATCCCAGAGGAACACCACTGGGAACGATCAGTGAGGTAAGATTTAAACCAATTAAGCACAGTACCAGTGATACCAAGCCATTTCTCCAGCCTATTTAGCAGGATAGAATGGCACACAGTGTCAAATGCTGCACTGAGATCTAACAAGACCAAGATGGTAGAGGCTCCAGAGTCAGCTAAGACAAGCAGGTCATTCATAACTCGAACCAAGGCTGTCTCTGTACTGTGTCCCTTTCTAAACCCAGACGGAAAAGGTTCGAAAAGCTTGTTGGAAGACAAGTGTGAGTGGAGTTGTGCCACAACAACACGTTCCAAAACCTTAGCAAGAAAGGGTAGATTTGATATAGGTCTGTAATTTAATAGGTCAGGCTTATCATATCCAGGCTTTTTAAGAACTGGTGTAATAGCTGCAACTTCAAGGGTTTTTGGAGCAATACCAGTAGTAAGGGAGGTGTTCACAATGTTCAAAATGAGGGGACTAATTGAAGAGAGACACCCCTTAAGAACAGATGTTGATATTGGGTCGAGAGTACATGTAGTTGTATTCATTGCCATCACTAATTTCAAAATACAATCAATAATGTTAAAGCTGGAGAATTTTTCAGTTTCAGGAAAACTAAGTAGATAGGTCTCAGGAACTGCTTAGACGTGGTCTCTCAATATATGTATATCCCGGCAGAGCACTCATATTTAAGTTTATAAAGTCATTTGGCTGGTGCCAAGTCTCACAGATACAAAAGAATTCCAGAGCATTGTTCAATATGATATCATAGAGTACAGCAGTCTTATTATTCGATGAAAGAACATTTAGATGTGCAAATTGAGCAGTTTCGAGTCACATGTTCTGAGGAGTCAGTTGTGGATAATGCAAGTTTGCATGGCAAACACCAAATAGAAAACGCTTTTGTGTTTCTGAGTTCATAGACAGAACATAAAACTTTAATGCCAGTCCCAGTAGTATGAACATTCTGCCGCGATCCTCTGTGTAAATATTTTGGCCGACATAGAAGCCGTCACGATTGTAAGGTCTTTTGAACACAGACATCAAGAAGAAAGTGATGTTCCAATGAGAGAAGTTCAGAAAAAGAGTACCTAATCATGATGAAATCCAACTGTTGAAGGACCTGCTCACCACGAAGCCTATACAGGGTTAAAATAATGATGACAATGGATAACAGGGAAATACACATGATAGGAACAATAATGTCCAAATTGAGTTACTTAGAATTTAGAAACCAGACACGTTGTTGTCACACAGCAGAACGTACTCGGTTACTGACGTAACCTCGGTTCCCTGAGATACGGAACGAGTACTGCGTATGGGGAAAAGTCTCCCTTTTTCCCCGTTACTGAAGCCTTTTTCAATAACGCAGTGCAACTGCACCGTCATTGGTTCACTCATAGACAAGTCGTTGAACCAATGACGGCGCGGCACGGCCGCGCAGCCTATAGGCGAAGAGCGCGCGAATCTTCCCGCCGAAATGGGCGGGGCAGGTGACTATATAAGCCGGCGNAATCGCCGGCTTATATAGTCACCTGCCCCGCCCATTTCGGCGGGAAGATTCGCGCGCTCTTCGCCTATAGGCTGCGCGGCCGTGCCGCGCCGTCATTGGTTCAACGACTTGTCTATGAGTGAACCAATGACGGTGCAGTTGCACTGCGTTATTGAAAAAGGCTTCAGTAACGGGGAAAAAGGGAGACTTTTCCCCATACGCAGTACGAAGTGGAGTATCGAAAGGGAACAGATAGCCCTCACACAGGCGGCAGCGTTCCCAGACGGCAGGATCAGCAATCCCACGGTGTTGAACCCGGACGAACCACAGTGACACACACCGAAAGACTCACAGTAGAACTCCAGTATCAATAAAGCAGTGTAAAACACCAACTAATAAGCGGCAGCCAACATTCTCTCCACCGGAAGTACCAACTGCAAGTTTAGTCTGATCTTATTGTTTTGGGGGCTCATTCAAAGAACTGAACCAAAGCAATTTAGAAAAATTGCAATTCCTTTCAGTGTTTGAAATAAGGACATTTGGTCTTCTTGGTTAAAAGTTGTGCTAAACATATTTCTTACAGTGTTGAGTCACCTCTTGTTGTCTAATGTAAAATCTGTGTTTTAAAGCAAAACAGTTATTTGTGCCATTAATATTGCAGCTACACAGTTATTTTGAAAGATTGCTGTAGACTTCTTGTTTTCTTCCTTGCCGTGTTTTGTTTTCATCCCCTTTGTTATTCGACATCTAGCATGCCAATCTCAATGGAGCAGAAGGGGGCTCTGATCACTGTTCTCATTTCACCATGGATAACGAGATGAGGAGAGATCCATATACCACCCCAGAAGAAGAGACACAAAAGAGGGAGAGCTTGCTTTAATAGATCAAAGATGCATGTTTCCCAAAATTGTTGCCTTTGGATCAGGTTTGGCAGTAGGCTCATAGCAATTCAGAATAAAACGTTTAGTTGGACCTGATGTAAGAGCCGTGATTCAAGTGAAGCCCCTTCAGTCGCTGCAGATCATCACATAGGCTGCTGTGGTCTCACATGCATGTTCTCTCTGTGCCGTTCTGGCTGCTTAAGATTTGTTTATGTTCCTCTGCCAAGCATTTTGATGTAAATGATGCACATTTCAACGCTTGCCATTTTTATCCACATCTGCATTGGATATGCTGACATTTGGATGCAGTTTTTCCAAGAGAACTATCACTGAGGCACATATGATTGCATGTAATTAAAATTAAAAATGATCAGGGCCCATTTTCATGGGCCACACATTCAGTTTGTTTACTTTCATAGCTTTTAAGGAATGTTGTAGTTTATACACAGTGTTTGATATTCTCGAACGTTAATGAGGTCATGTTAGATGCAGGTTGCCTGTAATGTAACTTTTGTTTATAAGAAATATTAGGCGTTGAGATAGTTTTCTGTGGGTCACGGTAATATTATTTTGGTGATGTTTTCGTTTTCATAATATATTGAAATTTCTTGTACACAGTATTTCAGCAAAGCGTATTTGACCCTCAGGTCATGTTTACTGTATGATGCACATTTAAAAAGAGACTCATTATGCAGTTGTGTTTTAATGCCTCAGGTGATTATCTGTTTAGTTTGTTGGTTTTGGAAAGAAAGAACATCCTGCTAATGAATAAGAACTGTGCCAAGCATATCTCAACCAATCAACTGCTGATTCAAACTAGGATTTCTACAAATTACACGTCAAGCTAAATAATGGAATTATTCTCTACATCTGGAGGAATGGGTTATTAGTGAGGGAAAATCATTTATTTTAAACAGTATATTAAAGAACTATATGGTTGGCTCAAATCCCATAGAGTCAATATGAAATTATCTTAGCTCATTTTATTTTCAAATGTGTGAGAATTCCTAGTGAAACAAGACACAGACATGTAGGATAGGGCTTTATTGTATCCACTGGGATTTGATCATTAATATGACATGCAGTTGAAGGAAAGGAGTTGAAATATATAATGTTTGTGGTATCAATTGAAAAATAATATAATTTCAGAGGAGGAACAATTTTTTATTTAATTATTTGTATTCATTAATTGTAATAATGCGCATTGATGTATTGCTCACTGTAAGACAAGGAACGTTTTTTAAAGTGCCCCTATTATGCTATTTAAAGGTTTCTAATGTTGTTTTGGAGGTCTCCAACAATAGGTTTACATGCATCCAAGATAACAATAAAATAACTTAAATTTTCTCATAATATAAATTACACATCACCTCTTTTCTTACAGTGTCTGAAACAGCTCGATAAAGGATTCAGTCTCCCTAAACCCCTCCTTTCCAAGAGCCTACTCTGCTCTGATTGGTCAGATGGCCCAGTCTGTTGTGATTGGTTTAATACTTACAGCGCATATCGGAAACGAAAGCTCGGGAGGCTTCTTCAGCAATTGTATACGCAGTGATATGAACAGTAATGAAGGTGTCGGTTTACCGATTTGAGCCCAAATCCTCATCCCTTTGAAGTGCATGCAAAGTGGATTCGCAGTGCTGAAAACAGCATCTTCTCAACAAGTCAACAACACGAACCAACTCTTCCAGGCCTTTGCTACAACTACAGTGTTTGAGGGTGGATCAAAGTAGACATTGTTTGTGGGCAGCCAATGAAGAGCAAAGGCTGGCATTCAAATTAGTTAAAAACTTAGGTAAGTTTGTAACGGGAAGTGAGACTGGAATTGCTGATGACTCTTCGGCAGTTCAGACTCAATTCTTTCTTTTGGGAGACAAATTTATTTCTTGTGCACTTTGGTCTTTAAAACTTTGCAGGCCTTTTACATTCACAAACAGTTATTACACACTGCATGAAAGGTAATAAGAAAAAGCATAATAGATGTACTTTAACTTTGTCTAATCCACCATATTTTGCATGGCTGCAGTGCAAAGAAAAATTGTAGCAACTTGTATTGTAATGCAATGGGAGTCGGCTAAATAAATGAACAAGAAATCTGTATGTGATAATCCTAATATGGCTATTGCCCACTTGCTTTTCAGCCAATCAGTTACAACTGCTACTTCATTAATATTCATGAGCCAGGGTGTTCTTGGCTCTGTTTACACCTGGTATTAAGATGCGTTTTGGTCGACTGGATCACAAGTGGACGACGCTAAATACAGGTGTAAACAGGGTCTAAAACGTTTTGAGCTTGTCCACTTTCAACCACTTCCAGAGGTAGTCGAAAACGCATTTGACCGGATTGCTTTCGTAGTGTAGACGCTCATGTGGTCGAATGCATTGGGACAGCCACATAAGACCTAACGCATAAACATTATGGGAAGCGCGCTAGCCAGACAGGATTTAAACTTTGTCGGCTGAAGACCCAAGTTTGGTTTGAAGATGAAAAACGTACCAAGCACAATGTTCTCTCACATTCCTGATTTCTGTCACACTCACCGCGTTTGGCGTGGTCTTGCAGCTATCAGAGCAGAAACAAAAGCTGCTGCTGCTATCCATGTGTTTTTCCGTCCTCTCCGTTCATGTTCATATGTAAATTGTGTGAGCTTATTCTGTCCATTAGATCAAAAAAGCCCATACATTTACCCACCCATAGACCGTCCCCTCAGAAAAATCAGGACAGAAGTGGTCGAAAGTGGACAAAAGAGACAGATTAAACACAAGGTGTAAATGGGAATGCGTCTCCCTCGTCCACTTGTGATCCGATCGACCAAAACACATCTTAATATCAGGTGTCAACAGGGCCCTTTAGTGAACTTGACTGAGGACCTCAAGATATTACAAAATATTGAACAGACAGTACTTCTATCCATTGTTTTAATTCACATCAAATTAAATATGCTGTCTAACCTGACTTCCACTGTACTGTCCTACACCCACACTGTACAGCCCACACATGGACAAGATCTAAAAACAGAAACATGTGCAGCAGCTGGATGATAAAGTCTCTGTCTCTTGTCCAAGCCACCTAGGGACCCCTAAACCAAATTTACCCGTAGGAGCCCCACTTCTCCGCTGCCGAGCTGCTCTCCGTTCCTTTACCCACAGCCGTAAATCTGGCCTCTAACAAACTTCGGAATACACAGACCGCCTGATACATGTAACCCATGAACCTTTGCTCACACGGGAAACACAGAAGAGTGAGGGCCCCCGCTGTTTAACTACCTCTGCTGGAACGCCTTCGGCTAGCATGTGCTGTAGTTTCAAAACTCACGTTTTTGGCCGCTCACGTCTCCCCGGTGGAATAAAGGCGGTAATGAAAAACAGACAGTCACCAGAAATTACAAACCTAAAAGAACTGTGGTTCATTTGTTTAAAAGACTGTTAAAGGCAGAACATTTTTCCAATCATGTAACATGACAGTCTACTGAGACCTAAAGCCTTATAAAGGCCTCGGCTGCCATTAACACAACTGTAAAAGATGTATTACTTTATATATTGACACAGTCCTGAGAAAACAGCTTTATTTGGAGGCGTTTTATACATGCTGTGGACTAACTAGGGGATTGCCCACTGAAATGTGTGTCAAGGAAGCATAAAACAATTAAGAATACGTTTTCTAAATAAAACACTGTTTTCCTCTACTTAGCTCATCTGCCTGCCAAGCTCTGGCACTGACCCATTTACAACTGCTGCTGCACATGTTGGCACTAATACCATCTGCATTCTGATACCTTCATTAAAACATTACTGCAACAACTCCATCAACATGTATCCCATTTATGGTTGTCTGATTTGTTTCCATGGTGATCAATGCTCCAAAAATGAGCTGTCAGTCATTAAGAATGGAGTCCAGTCAGGGAACTGAAGCATCATGTTCATCATTAATCACACACATTTTTTAATATACTTATTTATTCAAAAAATGTTTAATTCTGTCAATATTTATTCACCCGTATGTCGTTTCCAAACTTGCAATATTATTTTTCTTCCGCAGTATATTTTGAAGATTATTTTTAAAATCTCTAAAACAGCATTGACTTTCACTGTATTGAAAAAAACGGACATATTTCAAAATGTCTTTATTTGTGTTCCACAGATGAAAGAAAATAATACAGGTTTGAGTAAAAGACGACTGTCTTTTATGATGCTTTTGTGTGTGTGTGTGTGTGTGTGTGTGTGTGTGTNNNGTGTGTGTGTGTGTGTGTGCGCGTGCGTGTTTTTGTGACATATCAGGACACAAATGTGTATAATGACATGGGTATGACATAGGTATTACAAGAAGAGGTGACTTATGAGGACATTACCCCATGTCCCCACTTTTCAAAAGGCTTATAAATCATACAGAATGAGTTTTTGTGAGAAAGTAAAAGTGTGCACAGTTTCCTGTGATGGTTAGCTTTAGGGGTAGGGGTAGTGTAGTGTAGGGGGATAGAAAATAAGGTTTGTACAGTATAAAAACCATTACGCCTATGGAATGTCCCCACAATTCACAAAAACGAACATGTGTGTGTGTGTGTGTGTGTATATTAGAGAATAAGCTATAATCTTTATGTCCATCTTTCATTTCTCTTTCCCTCTCTCCTTCTCATTCTCTCACTCGTCAAAAGGAGCCACCTCAGCAGACATCAGTGTCAGTGTGATTTGTCCTGGGTGACGGTGCTTGAACTTGGGCTGAGAGGTTGGTATTACTCATTGTGTGAGTGTGTGTGGATGGCTTTAGGGAGGTACATGACATTGACTCTCAGTTTAAAAAAATCTGAATTAAGAGTAACCTATTTCTGCAAGAACAGAGAACAGAAATCCTTACTTTGACTAAATCCTAAAGGATACTAATAGGATACTAATAGATTGCAACATACCACACCTTGAGGGGGAAAAAAACTGTCACTGGGTCAGTACCTTCAAAAGATACACCTTTGTACCTTATCTACCCCAAAGGCATATAAGACCCTAATCTAAAGGGTAACCAAGGGCTGTAGAATATGCCCATGCAGAATAAGGCATTAATATGTGCTTTATAAGTACTAATAAACAGCCAATATCCTAGTAATATGCGTGCTAATAAGCAACTAGTTAATAGAGAGAATTGGACCCTAAAACTAAAGTGTTACACATATTAGAGTACATATTAGTTCCTCAAGGCATGCTTTTAGGGGTTTTCCCAGTGACAAGATGTAGGCCCTACTTTACCTTTTTTTTCTGGTAGCCCCAGTGCACAGTATTAAACAAGAAAAATTAGATATTGAACACATGGTTCCCAGTAGGACTATTATGATTACCAATGCAATAAAATGTCCATTTATCATTTTTATGTAGTAACTGCAAAAAAAGCACTCGAGGCTAAGCTTTTTGTTATATAAATGTATATAATATATAAAACATTTATAATATGATAAAGTTGAACATCAAAAAAAAAAAAAAGAAAGAAAAACAAGAAGAATTAAAATGATTCCTTAGTGCCTGATATAATTAAATTTTCTTTGTAGCAGCGGAAGATTGTTCAAGTGGGGTTTTGATAAAGATTTCACAGTAGGCTATCCAATAGAGCAAAAATCCTGTGGGAATTTCAGTTTATACAGATATTCCCATTAGAACATACTTTAGCTCTTATTCCAAATGATGATAGATTTTCAGCAGGAATCCGTATCACTCTCTTTAAGGATTTTTGACTTGGGAACTATGTACTCAAGGCTTTTCATTCATACAGTATGCAAACTTTGATTTCAGTCAAATATTAATGGACAGTATTAAGCTCTCTCTGCACTGTAAGCATAAACTCTCACTGGCAACATTAGCAACACAGTGTAGCTGAGGGTGGCCCTCGAGTGCAGCTGTCATATCATTTCCACAAATTAGCCTGTACATACACTAACTTGTGGTTTTATAGCAGGGCTGTATTACTATAGTGGGCTACCGTTAAAGGAAAGCAATAAATTTGTCGCCCTCACCGCGACACGAAGCTCAATATGGTGCTCTTAAGAACGAACACTACATGCATCACGCGAGCAAACAGGCTCTTGAGTCTTGTTATCCCGCTCAACGACTCATAAAGCAGTAAAAGTACCGTTCCAACCGGGGGGAGAGGACTAAGTTTGCTCTTTGGCCCGGTTTGAATAACAATGTGCATTGTCAGAGACCTTTGTGACCGGGGGTCTATTGAGAAAGCGAGACGCAGCCCGCCTTGAAAGAGAAAGCGCTAATCGAATGAGGGATAATAAGACAGACGAGGCGACAGATGCTCGCGTGCCTTTACAACGGCAGCGCGCGCTAGTTCACGCGCATTCCAGCGACACCAAAAGCAAAGTTCGCGAGCGAGTTTGGAAGCCAACCTCATTTGGGCCGCGTTCCACCTGCTGCGGCCATTGTTTGGTTGGGAAAGGACAGAATATCAATGACAAAAGTTGAATTCGTGGCTTGGTTTTATGGCACATGGAGGGATGCGACTCTGTCAGGGAGATTGAGACGCAGTGCTCCCGTATGGTGTCGTAAAGTTGTACTTGCACCAAAAATGCAGATGTTTTTTGCTCGTTGACTTGTTCATTATGCCATTTGATCCTTTTATTTTTGAAGGTTAAAAACGACATTAGAAATCAAAGTTGCACCTGCCTCACAAGTTGGCTTTCAACTTGAATATTTGTTTTACTATCGCATTGTTCGCGAGTTTAAATAGGTTATGTCAGATGAAGGACTTTTTTTTTTCCTTTTTTAAGCCAAACCGTGTCTAAGTGCATTAGCCTGCATGCATCTGTTTTTACTTATCGCACTTCTTTTAGACTGTGTGATTTTTCATGCAACACTGCGGGCATTCCAGAACCCCCGAAATTCAGCAAAGACTTTGACGTCTTTGTTCAGTCAATGTGATTAGAGCAGAGGTAATTGCATTAAGGCTTCGGAGCCAAAGAGAGCGCTCGGCCGTATCAAACCTGGTTAAAATCGCCCTGCTAAAATTGGCCGACCGAAATGCAGACGATTCGCAAACACGGTGTCTTATGAAAAGAATAAACTAAACAAAAGAAAGTGGCGGGGTCAAACGTGCGCCTTCTGGTTTTCCCCGGTAATCACTTTCCCAAACAGTCTAGAATACCCCAGTGTCTCAGTATGGGCCCTCTTGGTTTGTTAAAGCACATGGAACTCCAGGCTTGGGAAAAGAGGAGCAGCATTTGTGTCAAATCTGTCGCCAAAGGGCTTTTTATTAATCCAAGCCCAACTTCTGTGCGTTTGATATGGTTGGCTACATTTCCACGGGTTAAAATATCACCATGGGAATTTGAGCGAGAGTCAGGAAATAGGCCATTTAATGTATTTTATTCATCCGTTTGCCCGTGAGCGTGATAGAGCAATTGAATTGTCCCCGTTTTTACACTTTCAAACTGAACTAATTTTCCTCTATAGTTTAGACTCAGAGAAGGCTTTCTGTCAAAGAGTAACCGTGACCCAAGCACAAATGCAAAGTGACCCAGTCCAGACGACCCGGTCCAGACTGTGCACATTCTTCTTAAGCGCTTACATGGATGTTATGTTAATACATTTCGCTGGAATCACACCAAAAGACGTGTAAAACCGTATTATTCACGTGCGCGGAGCTGTTTGTGCGCGTGAGTTTTTTGTACTCATTCATCAGAACAAGTGATTCGACACACAGCTTAAACTTAAATCTATATGGCAGATGACGAGTCAGTAGCACGTGAGAATGCTTGAACCCCAAACAGGGAAAGCGGGTGACACAAAAAGGATTTAAGAAATATACTTAAGCAGTTTTTCTAAACATTTTCGACAGCTGATGTAAAGATTAGTCTAGTCCCCCAAAATGAAAGAATGTCATCCAGTAGCCTATGCTGTTTTGAATATCTACACTATGAAAAATGCTGGGTTCAAAACAACCCAAGTTGGGTTGACAATGGACAAACCCAGCGATTGAGATGTTTTAACCGTTTTATTTTTATGCACGTTTTAATTTTATTTAAATCAACTATTGTTTAAAAATTACTGTATTGCTTGCTTAAAATGAACCCAAAATAATAATTAAACAATAAACATTTATTATTAATAAATGTTTACCTTTTGGTTATTATTGTTGCCTCTAGTAATTATGTGTCTGATTTTAAATTTCCAGCCTATTTTGGGGTTCATTTTAAGCAGCCATATTGTAACTTTTAAACAATAGTTGGGTTAAATAAAACTGGGGCAAACATTTAACCCAAACACTGGTTTGTCCATTTTCAACACAACTTGGATTGTTTTTAACCCAGCATTTTTTTACAGTGGACTACTATATATGAAGACTTCAGATGCAAAAGCCTCTAAGTGCATTCTGAAATTTTCTTCTAAAATGAGCATTTTTATCAAGCTTGTATGTTTACGTTCAGTTATTTAACTTTAATGGCAATGAAAAGGACCAATTAATTGCCATTAAAGTGAAATTATTGAACCTAAACATACGAGCTTGATTAAAAATTCTCATTTTAGAAGAAAATTTCAGATGGCACTTAGAGGCTTTTGCATCTGAAGTCTTCATATACATATATATATATATATATATATA
>RJVU01075617.1:943275-1071200 GCA_003731715.1 Anabarilius grahami | reverse complement strand
TATATATATATATATATATATATTAAATAAAACTGATTATTGAAGTACATTTTACAAGGAAATTCTATTTCAGTATTTCTACTTTAAAAATGTCCTGTTTACTTCAGAGTTTTAGCTGCTTTCCATTTCTTTCAAATTTTTTTGTGAAATTTACTAGCAATTTCAGTGTGAAAATTGTTTCTACACCAGTGTACTGTAGGGTTTAACCAATTATAAATAAGCTTTTTTTTTCTTCTTTTTTGTCATGAAATGAAATCCGATGTGCACCATTCTCATGAGGTGAATGTAGAAGTTGTAAGATTTAAGCCTACTAAGAAAAAATAACTGAGGTAAGAAAGTAGAATTTCATGTCTGTATTGATCATGTTGATGGATGTTAAAGAACTGGTATCTGAATCAGGAGGGTGTCTTGTTGATATACATAACATCCGAGCCTTATATGTTAAATTCGAACTTTTGTGGCTGACCATATGGGGAGGATTGCAACACTTTCCAGCATACTTCTATTGGACCTGCATTGGACATGATCATGAGACTAACGCTAACGTTGTTATGTTTTTCGAATCCTATATGTTTTATATAAACATTTAGAATCCTATATGTTTCAAATCTGTTTTATAGTTCTATATTTGCTTCTAGTTTTGTATTATTGATATGATTGATACATTTTTTATAAATTTCATTATTTATTTTTTTCTATTTTACGAAATGATGAAGAAGCAACAGAAATGTACATGGAGTGAAAGGTGGAACTGGACCCCATGAGCACAACAGCCCTTTATATGTCAGAGCAACAGACTACCCTCTGTGCATAATAATTAATGTTGATGTTTTCATTTGGTGTTACAATCCGATTAGTGGTTCTTATAAGATTGCCACACTGGCAGAATCCTCTGAAGAACGTTCAGAAAACGTTTTGAAAATATCTCATATACCATTAGTATTTTTGGAGGTCTTGAAGAAACATATGGGTTCCACCTTGTAAGTTCCTCTCATTTTAAAGATGCCTATCTCCAAGGGGTGATCTCAGGAACCCTAAATGGTATCTTTTCATTTTTTACAACAGCAATCTTCTTCTTTTATAGCAGAAAAAAACATGGGATTGTTATATTTACATTAAGTTCTTAAAACATTATTTACAGATGTTTAAACAAAATGGCTCTCACATTTAGATTCATAAATGAGGTCACGAATCATCTTTAAAGAAAAGATGAGCATCTTTTATGTAGTTCCACACATTCACCAAACAAACATTCTGCGATGCTTAAATCAAGATAGAGGTATAAGTTAATAAATTGTATTGACAGTCATCTAGAGGGAAAGTTCAGCTCGAGTTATTCTTAAATTCTGCTCTCTCATCCTTTGTTGAAGCGCGTTCAGGAGAGGGAGAGAGAGGGGGAGAGAGAGACCCTAAAGGGCGGAGTTATCCACTTCCTTTCTCCCCTTCATTTAATTGGGATCTATAGTGGCTCTGTGTTGAATGGTCAGTCGCAGAGAGAAGGGGCAGCCCTTGATTTAGGAGAAGCGTTTTGTCTGAAGCCGTGGCTCTAAAGGAGGCTTTGCTATTTTGGGTTAGTCAGTCAAATAGTGTCTTCAGACAGCGGGAGACAGATACACGCGCACACAGGCTCTCCAGACGGAGGTTGCGCTTCCAGTCTCTTGATACGCGCAACAGATTTCTCCTTAGTGACAGAGGGATATGCGCTTTTGGTTTTAATGCCATTGCTTGTTTTATACTCCTACACTCTGCTTATTTTTCAAGACCCATTTTTGGCGTCGGAACCTTTTGAGAAGACGTTTTCTTTCGCATTTGGGGATGTTTTTGAGACCATAACAACGCATGTAAAGGACTGAGACAACACAACAAAGGAAGCGACAATCATTCTGAGAGTTTATTTCTGTGCCTGTCGGAACCCAACATGGATACCAGCAAGGTCACAGTGTTCTGTGTCACTTTACTTAAACTTGCTCTGCTCGTTACATTGGCACGACACGTCTCGGCTAAAACTCTGAAATACCAAGTTTACGAAGAGCAGAAGGTGGGGACAGTAATCGCCAGACTTCGAGAAGATGTCGCTGATGTTTTGTCCAAACTTCCGAGCTCGATTCCGTTACGATTTAGAGCTATGCAGCGAGGCAGCGCGACTCTTCTCTCCGTGCGCGAACAGGATGGAGAGATCAGCATCAGGACCAAAATAGACCGCGAGAAACTGTGCGAGAAGAATCTTAACTGCACTATCGAATTTGACGTCCTCACCCTCCCAACGGAGCACCTACAGCTGTTCCATATCGAAGTGGAGATTTTGGACATTAACGACAATGCGCCACAATTCGCGCGTCCCGTCATTCCCATAGAGATATCCGAAACCGCCGTCGTGGGGACGCGCATTCCCCTTGACAGCGCCACCGATCCAGACGTCGGGGAGAACTCTCTGAACACATACTCTCTGACCCCATCTGACTTCTTTATGATTGATATTTTAACTAGAACCGATGGCGCCAAGTATGCGGAGCTCGTTGTGCTTAAAGAGCTGGACAGAGAGGTGCGAGCGAGCTATGAACTCCAGCTCACCGCCTCAGACAGGGGCGTTCCCCCAAAATTTGGAACAACGCTCCTGAAAATCAGCATAGCTGACTCGAACGACAACAATCCGGTATTTGAGAAGCCATCTTATGTGATCAATTTGCTTGAAAATTCCCCTTTAGGCAGTTTGCTTATTGATCTGAATGCTACTGACCCAGATGAAGGAACCAATGGGAAAATAGTATATTCTTTTAGCAGTCATGTGTCACCTAAAATTTTAGAGACCTTTAAAATTAATTCTGATAATGGTCAGTTGACACTGATGAGGAAAGTTGACTTTGAAAGCACAAATTCGTATGACATAGATGTTCAAGCTCAAGACATGGGGCCCAACTCAATGCCAGCACACTGTAAAGTCATAATCAAAGTGGTGGACGTGAATGACAACAAACCTGACATTAGTATCAATTTGATGTCCACTGGGAACGAGGAGATAGCTTATATATCAGAGACGGCTCCTGTAGATTCGTTTGTTGCTCTGGTGAGAGTAGATGACCTGGACTCTGGGTTGAATGGAGAGGTGGAGTGCCGTCTCCATGGTCAGGGTCATTTCAGGCTGCAGAAGACTTATGAGAAGAACTACATGATCGTTACAAATGTCACTCTGGACCGAGAGAAGAGGTCAGAGTTCAGCTTGACTGTTATAGCTGAAGATAAAGGCTCTCCAAGTTTATCTACCATCAAACACTTCACTGTGCAGGTCCAGGATGAGAACGACAACGCGCCGAGGTTTGAGAAGAGCAGGTATGAGATTTCCAAGGCAGAAAACAACTCACCAGGAGCTTATCTGTCATCTGTGAAGGCCTCAGATCCAGACCTGGGGCCAAATGGACAAGTGAGCTACTCAATACTTGAAAGTATGATCCATGGGAGCTCCATCTCCACTTACGTCACCATTGACCCCTCTAACGGAGACATTTATGCGCTGCGTACTTTTGATCGCGAAGACGCAAGTCAGATCTCCTTCTTAGTCCAGGCCCGGGATTCTGGAAGTCCTCCGCTGCGTAGTAACGTGACTGTTGTGTTGAACGTCTTGGATGAGAATGACAACAGACCGGTCATCATGATGCCTCAACTGTGGAACCACACAGCGGATGTTCCGGTATCCAAATACGCAGAGGTCGGGGACGTTGTAACTGTCGTCCGTGCGATAGACCGTGATGCCGGCTCCAACGGTGACCTTTCGTGTTTTGTCGTAGGAGGCAACGAGGCAGGTTACTTCGCAATGGATGCTAAAACATGCGAAATTCGGACCAATGTCAGCATGCAGGACATTCCACAGGATCACGTGGAGCTGGCCATCCTAGTGCAGGACCATGGTGCCCAACCCCTAAGTGCCAGAGCCCTACTGAGACTTTCGCTTTATGAAAACATTGAGAACCACATGAACCCCCATCTAACAGGTGGAGGAACTGGAGACGGCCCTCTAGACGTGTCAATGATCATCATCATCTCCCTTGGGGCAATCTGCGCTGTTCTACTCCTCATCATGGTGGCCTTTGCCCTTCGCTGCTCACGTGAAAAGAAGGACACTCGCTCATACAACTGCAGGGTGGCTGAGTCTACTTACCAACAGCACCCAAAAAAACCCTCACGGCAGATCCATAAGGGTGACATCACCCTGATGCCCACCGGAAATGGGACCCTTCCAATCCGGGCGCACCATCGCTCGCCAACCTCCTCGCCCGGACCGGATCGGGCCCACATGGGCAGCCGGCAGAGCCAACACAGCCGCCATTCGCTAAACAGCTTGGTCACTATTTCCTCCAATCACATCCCTGAGAACTTCGCCCTGGAACTTACACATGCCACGCCCCCTGTGGAGGTAAAAGCAAGCCTTTGAATGCCAATTTAAACAGTGTAATTGATGCTAATCTTCATAAAGAACTTGTGAAATCTCTGTCCATCTGTTTATACTCATCTTTTCATTCACCTATGTACACATAACATTCACGTCATCGTGTGTTGCTCTTGCACTAATACTTTTCATTTGTTCATTCGTGTGTGTGCGTGTGTGAACGAGTGTCGTGTTCCATCAGTATTTATTTTTATTTATGTCATCTGTTTTTGCTATAGCAAGTCTCACAGCTCCTCTCAATACTCCATCAGGGTCAGTATCAGCCGCGGCCCAGCTTCAGAGGGAACAAATACTCTCGCAGCTACAGGTAAACTTACAAACAAACAAACAAATACTACGCTCCAAGCTCCAACTCCTTATATGGACATGATGTGCTCTAAATAGTATGGTAGAGTAGATGGGTAGTGATGCTCAACCTGTTGTGTGCTGCTGGTTCGATCGGATTGGATGATAGGTATTCTAAAATGTTTGTGGTAGAATAGGACAGAACTTCCCTGTTGCCGTGGTCACCCACGTTCGCAGATCCTGATTGGACTGCTCCTCACATGAGGTCATAGCTTGCTTTCTGTGCCTTTTTTCTTTCCTCTCATCTGCGTTTTGTTCTTGGATCATGTCATTTTATCTCATGCATATTGTTGAAACCATTGTTCCATACAATGACGTATTTATAATGTCACATTGATGTTTTAAAAACACTAGCTTTAGATAGTTATACTTTTTTTTTGTCCTGCACGCCTCTGCTGATGTGAATCAAAATATTTAAGGGACATTTTTTGGGTGTGAGATGAATGCATGGTGCTAAAGAGACATCAATGAATAGATCTGTTTATATGATGGTTAAATAAAGATTACAGTCTGTACAAGCTCAAATGATGGGTGGGGCATGTGCTTGCCTGCTTTGCATATGCATGATCATAGATTGTATGCAATGCATAAAGATGCTTTTGGGAAACTTTGAGTTTAATATTTTAGCTGAATTCATACAATTAAACATGTAATGCCATTCTGAATGTGTTACATGTTTGATTTCTCCTTCAAATCACCTTTTAATAGAGGGAGGGGGTGATTGAGTTTTGAGATTTAATTAGAATTTTGCACATAGTATATATTTTATACTGTATACTCCAGAGCATCATGATCTCTCTGTAACTGTTTGTGTGAATGTGTGTGCAGGTACGCCCTCCAGGACATGGATAAGTTCAGTCTGAAAGATAGTGGGCGTGGCGACAGTGATGCGGGCGACAGCGACTGCGAGATGGGCCGCGATTCGCCCATCGACCGGTTGCTAGGCGACGGCTTCGGAGACCTCTTCCACAGCGATGGACACCACCGTCTCCACCCAGGTGAGAAATTAAGTCTCTCATGTGGTTTCACACCTTTTTATCACCTTGAATTATGACATTCATCAGCTTGATTATATCGAGCACATTGCATTTATGATGCAGTTTAACACCCAGTCTACAGTGACTTATTTTTATTACTTTGTGAACAGGTGCAGCTATAAATTAAATGACCTGAGCTGCGCCTTTATACTCAATATGCAGGAGAAAATTAAGGAAAAAGCCTTTGAATTATGTGGTTCTTGGTTGAAATCATGTTATTTTTGTAACTACTACCTTTTGCAGTGTCAATCTGTTTTATCGGTAGCTTAAGACAGTGTATGTGCATGTGCGTGTGTGGAGGCGTGGACTGAAGTGTTATTTCCCTGTATTCATTCTCTTCTCTGAGTGACAGCCCTATGCTTTCAAAATCTGAACTGAGGAAAATTCACCGTAATTGCTTTCACAATGCAGTTAAAACCCCCCTTCCACACACACACACTCTTTTCTCTTCCCAGAGGGCTGCTATTTCAGCCCTGCTCTTCCTCTTTTATAGAGAGAAAGAAGCAACCTGTGTGCATCGATTAGAGTTTCACCCTTTCCTCACCAAAGCAGTTTAATGTAATTTTCTCTCAGTTGCGTTTTTCTCCATCCCAATTCTAGTTTGTCCTCTCCATTTTCTTCCCCTTGCTGCTTTGTCTCTAATATTCAAATTCAGTCATATCTGATTTGGGTGAGGCGGCATTGCCAAAGTAATGAATAATAATCCAGCTTAACAAAGGATGTCAGCCTCCACAAGAGAAACTGGAATGGAAGAATGACAAACTCTCAATCTCCTCTGCTTCCCAAGCTCCTTCCCCAACCTACCCGCCCACCTCCGAAATCCTTTCTCTAACTTCCTAACCTTGTAATTCCTCTTCATTTTCCCATTCTCTTTCATCCTTTTGTTTTCTTCACTTTCCTTTCCTTTCCTTTCACTATCATTTTTCACATGCCCAGAGGAAATTTCATTGCTCAGATGTTGCTCTTTCATAGCTCAGGAGATTTATTTTCATTTAAGTGCAGTATGAACTTAGTCTCACCCCTTATTTACACTGCACACGTCTGCGGCGCATTACGGCTCCGACGCGGCCACCGGAGTCGATCGCGACCACTCTAGTCAATGCTTGTGTTTACACCAGCTGCCCCGCGGCACGTTCCAGAAGCATCCCAGAAGCAGCTCACTGCGGCGCTTCGCTAAAGATAGGCGCCAAGTCTATTTTTGATGGACGCCGAGTCCAAGCCGCACCGTTCAAATACAAAATAAAGTCAAAATAAACACCCTTTGTAGACTCCCGATTATATTTCACATCAATTGGAGGCCAGAGATTGACGACAAGAGACGTGAAAATCTTTTATCCTTGTCGCCCATAACTGGACTTTTAAATGTATTAACTTTGTCTGTAGGCTACAGCAAAACTACATGTCAACATGTCAACATGTCAACTGCAACTACATGTCAACTTATTCTACTAACCCAAACCCTAACACAACCCTGACCTAACAGTCTACTGATACTCTAATGAGAGTTAGTTGACATGTAGTTACAAAGTTACTTATAGTTAGAAGAATGTCTAAAGTGGATCATCGAAATAATGTGCAACCGAATAAAGTATAAAAATGACAGTTTTAGGCCTGGTTTCACAGACAGGGCTTAGATTAAGCCAGGATTAGGCCTTAGTTCAATTAGGACATTTAAGTAGCTTTTATAAATGTGCCTTAAAACCATCTTGGGGCAAAACAATGGCACTGGCTTATTTTAAGATATGTCAGTGCAAGTTGCTTTCAGTTAAAACAGCTCAAACATCCATTTTAGTCTGGGACTTGGCTTTAGCCTTGTCTGTGAAACCAGGGGATAATGTTTAAAATCCAAGTTTGATTGATTTTGCTTCTAAAAACCCACTGAGAAATGTCTCTCTGTCTTTCTCTCAGCAGTCATGAGATTGTGTACGGAGGAGTGCCGTGTGTTGGGTCACTCTGACCAGTGCTGGATGCCATCTCAGGTGTCCTCGGATTACCGTGTGAACATGTACATCCCCGGAGAAGAGAGCAGGCCTCAGGTCCTCGAAGAGGACCAGCAGTCAGTCGATTCAGCTAAGAAGAGCTTTTCTACCTTCGGAAAGGACAACGATGAGGAATGCGGCAGCTCACTGCTGTCCGAAATGAACAATGTCTTCCAACGTCTCTTGCCGTCTTCTTACGCTGAGGTCAAAGAGCTTGAAGAATGCGCCGGTCCGCCCCTTTCCTTCATTGGCATGGAGAACAGAAAGGGCTTCCTGCCTGGTAAAGCGTCATCTACCGGTCCTTCTTACCCACAGGGTGTTGCCGTGTGGGCGGCCAATACTCACTTTCAGAATCCCGGTGGTGCCGTGACTAGCGGACATGGCTCAACCAATCATGCGGCATCGCAGGCGCATTTAAAATGGCTGCCGGCGATGGAGGAGATTCCAGAGAACTACGAAGAGGACGACTTGGAGAGCGTGCTCAGCCAGCGGCAGGGAAAACGCAACGACACGAGACACGAAGTTGTCGACGCTAGCGAACTGGTTGCCGAAATTAACAAATTGCTTCAGGACGTACGCCAGAGCTAAGCAACAATCTGTTAAAGAACATTTCCCTATCTCATTCTTTTTCGTTCGCTCTATTTTCGTAGAGTGAACTAATCATTTAAAGGAGGAGAAAGGGAGAGAGTTCTGCGCTGTAGCCTTGATTGAGTCGCATGTGGAAGCTTTTCGGTTAATATTGTTTACTTGGTATGACTTTTTGGTCTTTTTGTACAAAAGTGAACACAATGTGATTGTAAACACCTTTTATGTTTTTTTACACCGTATTTATATATGTGTATATATGTGTTTGTACAGAAAGCAATTCAAATGTCTATTTTTATACAGTATTTCACTGCATGTACCTAAAATTAAACCAAGATTTGTTTGTATATTTGAAAATGAATGCGTGCGTGTGTGTGTGTAAGAATGTTTTAATCGATACAGATTTCACAGTGTATACAAACAATTGTCGGTGGTCCGATTCTCTGTTATCATTATTGTGAACACCAAAATACTTTGACCAGAATGGTTCTCTTTCCATGGTTTATCCATGAGTGACTGTGAAATGTTTCTTGGGACCTTATAAGAATTTATCTCTTTGTCAGCAGACCTTTCTGTTACGATTTTACAATAATGTTGCATTAAAAAAATTGGAAATATCTCTTTTATGCTGTCTGTTTTTCCTTCATTATTTATCCTGTAGTAAATCTATTGGTCTTAGATGTAATTATGTTTACCCTTTGGCAAATCCTCATTCGTAAGCTTTCATTATGAAAGCATCTTTTACTGTTAGCCTTGGAACTTGTTGGAAATGAACCAGACAGAATCGATCAACTCCCTAAAGAATCTAGCCCGTGCAACAAACATGAATCTCTTTTCATGGACCTCCGCCACTGCTGCTTTCACTAAGAGCTCCCCCTTTTGAGCAGAGCAGGTATTGCAGTAAAAAAAAAAAATGTTTCATGGCATGTCCAACAGGAGGAGTGCTAATCAAATCCTGTTTGTCCATAAAAATCTGATTAAGTACTTAAAATACACGTTTGATCTAGAAATAACATTTTGATTATATGCCTGATGTGTCAAGCCTCATTTAGTTGTCTTTGCAAACCCAGAAAGTGTGTAAGTCTGCCCTGGTTACCCAGCTATAACTCCTAGTAATTAGCTATAACCCTGAGTAATTAGCTCATAGAAAGATTATGGCTTTACATAAAACACACCATGCCCCCTAAATGTTGTTATCAGTGGTGTGTGATTAGCTCATATACACGTATTATATGACATGGGCCACTGGATCTTTCATACATGATCAATATATAATATGCTAATGTATGCATGTGTGTGGGTTAATGTATGATCTATGTATTCATGTTTATATATGTGTGTGCTTGTGTTTTGTGTGTATGTGTGGTTAACACCTGTCGGTGTGTATAATTTAACAGCAGGCAGCTGTTCAGGATTAGTAATCTGGAGTGCAGCCAGTCGATGTGATGCAGTGTGGAATCATCTACGCTGGCCTGACCAAAGCATAGAGTGGCCATTATCCACACACACACTCGCTCAACATTGATTTTACTTTATTATTCTTTGCAGCAAGTGGGGAGCAGGCTCTATTCTCACACAATCACCTCTATGCATGTTAGTGTAATTGTATGGTGTAAATGTATGGCACTCTGGACTTTGAATACAGAAATCTCACATGGTGGAAACCGCTTTGACTGTATGACCTTGAACTTGAGTTCATATTCCTCATACCTTTGACCATAAACCATGCTTTAAACGTGATGATTGTAAGTGCAGGGCAGTTAACCTCAACATGCTCCTCACAATTAGTAAATTGCTTTGCATAAAAGTGTCGGCAGCACCGACAATAACTAATCATTGGGAATGGATACTGCAGCAAGTGAGCGCCACCCTATTCATTTAAGCTAAGTTGGGTTCCTGTATGCAGCGGGGGTGTTAATTCACCTCAGGGTCAGTTTAATTCGCTTCCTCTCTGCTGAGGGTCACCTGTGGTGTGAGGTTCCTGTTTTCCTGCTAAGTAACCCTGAGGTAAAGCTGATGACAGAATTGTACTGTACTGTCATTTAAGCCATGGTGACTGTATATAAAAGTTCTTCCAATTGTAATAATATTTCACAATATTACTGTTTTTACTGTATTTTTGATCAAATAAATGCAGCCTTGGTGAGCAAGAGACTTCTTTCAAAAACATAACAAAAAATCTTAGTGGGCCCAACACTGAACCATGAAGCACCCCAGTGTGTCAAAGGCAACAGGCAGGTCTACTTTTCCCACCTTACTTCCTACCTTTTGGGTTTCTTTGCGGTCTCATTACGCAACAAATAAAGATATTGTGGATTCAGTCAATGTGAATGATTTTGTTTTTGGAATGATTTCCAGACAGCTGCCATAAACCATAGCCAATTCTTTCACACTATTGCTTAATTAAATCAACAAGTAAATTATGTAGTCATGTCACGTTTTTATTAATTAACACTTCAAGTGTGGGGAATACAAATTCATAGGGTGTGAGTGTATATTTGTTTTTATGTCTGTGGGTGGTGGGTATCTGTGTTCTGTTAACACCCTTCAGTTTCTCATATTCACACAATGGAGAAGATGTAGAGAAATGGTGAAGTGTGTTGCATATCAGTTGCTCCACTGAAAAGCGATTCTGGTCCCTATTTTAATGATCTAAACGCATGGTCTGAAGCACATGGTGCAGGTGCACTTAGGGCATGTCCGAATCCACTTTTGCTAATTTACTGATGGAAAAAAATGGTCAGCGCATGGTCCAAAAGGGTTGTACCTAGTCTCTTAATGAGTCATGGGTGTGTTTTGGGCGTAACATGCAATAAACCAATCAGAGTGTCATATCCCATTCCCTTTAAAAGCAAGGTGCACTTGCACCATGGCGGATTGCTATTTACCCTCAACCTGACGAGTCAGTTTAAATACATGTGTGTATTGCCATGATTGGTCAAATAATTAGCCAATTTCATTCGTCATTACTGCAAATAAGTAATTCTGATACATGCAATGACTATCTATTATGACATGATTTTGTGAGTGTACACACTGCATATTACTAACGCGCCCTTCAATTAACAACAACAAAAAAAATATATACTGCGCCATTTACTTTAGACCAGGTTTTTGTTGGTCAATATCACAGTCCTTTTTAGTTGCCTCAAAATAGCAACACGCCAATAATGCGCCTGAACACACCTCTTTTTCAGACCAGCACACCAATGGTACGGTGTTGCCCCCAGGAAACATGGTCTATTTTAGTTTGTTTTTAAAAAAAATAAGGCACCAATTGATTGATCAAACATATCTCAGAACAGAATAACTCAAATACCAATCAATAAAAGTGCAAAAACGACCAAAACATGACCAAAAGGGGTCCATTTTGTGTCCTGTTTCAGCACATGTGCACATCACATGGCTCCATATTTTCTCCAACGAAAAGTGCTTTTTTCACTTGTTTGTATCCATTTAATCACCCACAAAAATACGAGTCACCTTCACTGGCAAGTAAAGAAGTATTTACAAGAACTTTACATTATATATCATCAAATGTTTTAGAGAAAATAACAAAAAACTGTGTGTTGCCTCAAGGCAACATTGTACCATAATGGAATCGCATAAGGCCATACAGGCATAATAGGTTTGAATGCAAATGTATTATATTTGTAAGGAAAAGAGTTATCTAACTATATTTGCATTTTCACATGATTTTGTAATGCACTTATAAGAATAGTAATTCACATACTATATCTGCATGTATTATAATCTGCACATTTTCTATCGCACTTCAAAAAGGTATAAAACACAGGTAGCACAGCCAGTTGATGAGGGTGATGATGAGGGGTCATACTGTGATGAGGAAGATGAAATCATAGTGACAATCAGTCAGGGAGAGAGTGAGGATGAGAGAGAAGATGGAGATGAGGATGAAGATGAAGATGGATATGATAACTTGATATAATAACATAATAATATGATGGTTTGGGAATACTTGTGTTCCACTATGGTACAATGTTGCCTGAGGGCAACAGCTGGATATAAAATGTTTTTGTTAAATATGAAACTTTTAATACATTAAAAACTGGATAAATTTGTTTGTTCAAGTGTCTAGTTAAAGAAATTGATGTTTTCAATACATGTATTTCTTTTTTCTACATGAAAATGCCAAATGTTTCAATTTTTCCATTGTGGTACAATGTTGCCTCGAGGCAACAAACTTATAAAAAATAAATAAATCAAAAATGTATAAAAATGTTTATTGATATTGTTAAAGTGTCCAATTTTAAGCAGGAAAAACAACACAAATAATTTTTTCCTCATTAATATCATAATGCGTACTATATTGGGATTTGTTATGTGGGGAGGCTCTGTGGTTTCAGGCTTTCGAGGAGTGCACATGTGTATGCAAATCCTACAAAATCTTATCAACTGACAAACTGTAAAAAATAAGTAGACAGAGCCCTCTGCTATAAACACTAAAATGCAGATCAAAATCATTCTAGATGCTGGAAGTGCGCAAAGCTACATCTGATAACAATAAAATCTTTCTGTAGGCCTAAAGGAGAGCATATCAATACAAAATACAGAGTTCGACATTAAGCCTTGTCATGTGCTTGTCCTTTGGACAAGTAAATTGGCCACTTGTCCGAGCAAAAAAGTTGCTTGTCTGGAAAAAATATATATATTTTTTTTTTGGTGTAAATAAAATTATTCTGAAGCTATATTTTTGAATATACAAATAAGAAATGTTGGGAAAATTTAAACATGAAACTGAACCGCCAGTAGGTGGCGGCAAGTGACTGTCCTAGTCATTCATTCAAACGATTTGTTCAAATGGCTGATTCATTCAAGAATGAGGCAGGTGTTTTGGAATGGGCCATTGAATCTTTGACTCAACCGATTCGTTCAAAATGCTGAATCATTCAGTTATAAAATGCAGCTGAGTGTCACTGTGAGAGATGCGCTATGGTTCTGCCGTGATCTTTGTTTGGAACTATTTTCGCTGCTGAAATAGAACAAAAACAGTCAGTAATGCGTCTAAAATGTAAGTGACTTTATTAACTTATATTGAATTTACTTAAAGGTGCAATATGTAATATTTTTGCAGTAAAATATCCAAAAACCACTAGGCCAGTGTTATATATTTTGTTCACTTGAGTACTTACAATATCCCAAATGTTTCCAACTATTTGTAAATCGTGAGAAAATTGCAGTTTTAACCAAGGCTCCGGGACGTGTGAGGAGTCGCCTGTCAGTGGTGTCATACCCGCGTTAACCCTCGGGTCTGCCTCGGTTTCCGGTTTTATTTTGTAGAAACCATGGAAACACCGAAGAAGTTTTAATATATTACACGTTTTAATAGACAAGGGAACATCTGTTTTGATATATTTATAGACAGAAAACTAATTATTGTTTTATAGCTCAACACGTTTACTCTTATTGTTTAAATACATTTTCTTGATTTTTTTTTGCGAGTACCATGCTTTACCATGCCTCAGAGAAAAACACTATTTTGTCAAGTAGCTAACATAGCATAATCAGATGCAGTTTTATTTTTATTAACAGTAATACATCATTTTCTCCATCATACAATACGTTTTAAAATGAATTGCATGCCATTTATCAACACAAGCCATCCAGCATTTAATATGATATTCTAAAATCGATCTATCTTACTGCAGTGTGCAACAGTGTCTCACAGCAGCCGCCGAGCGAACGCACAGAGTAACGTTATAACATTTTCAACACTGTTACGATATTCAGCATTTGTCTTGTTTTGTGTGTGGAGTTTTGTTTTTCCCTTTAAATGTCTGTGCAGGGATTGGCTGCTGTGGACAGATCGCCATTGGCTAAGCCTGCGCCTTCTACGTTTAAAAGGGCGGCGCTCCCGAAAGATGGCGAGCTCATTCTGGCGTTGGCCTGCTGGCGTGAGGAGCTCCGGATTCCTTCTCCCGTCGGCAGATCAGATTGCGAACCACTATCTCTGTGTTGCTTAAAGTTACCCCAAATAAGTTTCTGTTTTATGCTTTAGGAGCGTAGGGGTGTCCTGCCGTTTATTTTGACTTTGTTTGTGATTTGTTTATTTTAGGGAGTTAGGGAAGTTGACTGTATTTTTATTTCTTTTGTTAGGGTATTTATTTATTTTATTTGTAAGCTGTTATGTTTGTTGTTTTGGCCTTGGGGCACCCTGAAGCCATGGCTCCTTTTATTTGATTTCTTTGTATTTCCCCTTAATAAATTTTTGTGGATCTTAGTTTGTTGTGTGTGGTGATCTGTCGGCTGGAGTCGGTTTCCCTGTTATCTACCAAACTCACGCCAGTCCCTCCTTTTAAGAAGTGCGGGACGTAACAACACACTCAAATGTATCTAATAATAAACAGAGCTGTGTTACCTCATACTCATGACTGGAAAAGCGATTGTGTCATAATAAAAGTTCCGCTGCTCGTGAGGCGTGTGTTGCTCATTTGCTCCTGCGGCCTCGTTATGCTCCCACAGCACTCGGTCCTGCTCTGCTTTGTATTACAGTAACATTAATAATCGCATCCATGAACATGGTTTCTTCCCGACTCCAATCCCTATTCTTTTGCGCCGTCCGTTGAGATGGAGACCACATGTCCCAAGATTCCGCTCTAAAACTTGGCGTCATCAAGCTATGCCTTTGTTTTGAATAGGCTTCTAGCGACCTCTAGCGGACAAAATTATTACATATTGTACCTTTAATTAGATTATTACTGAATGTATAAAAGTAGTGTCACATTTTAAATCGTGATTCCAATAACACGGATAACAGCACTCTTGGTCGTGTGATGTTACGTTACTGTATCATGTTATATAAAAAACCTCCACATTTTGAATTTTTACAGCAGCATGTTTTCTTTGTGCTGCACTCATTTGTTTCGATTTCTCCTCAAGAGGCTGCGCGACCCTCAACAGTGCAACCTTGTTACTGTCAGCACATTATACATTATATATTATTATTATCAATCGCCACTTACACTAAATGTAATAGAATCATGCTTGCGTTTTGGTGATTCCCTAGCTATTTTTGTTATTGATGTTTTAATCAGGACAAGTAAAACTCTCTTTCTCTTGCCCCTTCAAAAAATTAAGTGTTTAATGTCGAGCCCTGATAAGCCTATGTGCCTGGGCTCAACCCCGGACGGCCCCGGCCCAATTTAACCCCTGCCCATGGGTGAACAGATGGGTGCGAGTGCAAACAACGTGGACACTGGAAGTGAAAATGATTACTGCATTGGGCTGAAATTAGCAAAAAACACTTGTGTTGAGCATGGCGTTGCATTGCGCCAGGTGTATGATGGGGCCCTCTTTGTGAAATGAATATCGGTGCAGCACTAGACATGCTACAATGTCATTTTCACACCAGTGCGGTATCCGCATTCAAACCAACTGGTAATACCACAGGTTGGAGCTATGCTCTTAGAGCATTGGTTCTCAAACCTGTCCTGGAGTACCACCAGCCCTGCTCATTAGTAGAGACTGTAAGACCTGAAATGGGTGTGTCAGATAAAGTGAGACATACAAAATGTGCAGGGCTGATGGTACTCCTGGACAGGTTTGAAAACTACTGCTGTAGAGCACATTTTCATTGCGCAAGATCCTGTATGCAATAATGCAAGAAAATTTGATTTCAAATGTGGCTTCTAAATGCGGTTATATGCATAACTTATCGGTGTTTGATTCACTCCATTAATACACACTTAGGATGTATGTTGTGTAACCCACTGATTTTGTGTCTTAGTTACACAAAGTCAGACATAAAAGGTAATTTTAAATTAAAATAGAACTGTCAGTATTATTCAATTTCACACCTTTATCGCCTGTTGTCTGACTACAGTCAGTATTTATCATGGCAAGCCTATGCAAAACTATTCAAAATATCAAATGAAACAGCATTATTTTGAATTAATACCAAAAAGTGTCTCCATCCTACCAGACTTAAGAATGTCAAAGATGCCGCATCTCTGTAAATGCCACAAGCAGCCATTAGCACACATTAATGTAGCCCTACAACTAGCTTACACAGGTAGCATATGTATTATTCATGCACATTACTGCAGGTAAAATTGTTGCTAGATAAAATTACATTGGTCTGTGAGAAACCGTGACCTCTCTGCAAGAATCAGTATTCATAACCTGAGACAATTCCACAATTCAGCGAGAAAGACAGAGGGAAAAAAACTGTGACAGAAAGAGAGAGAGGTCACATGTTGTGAATCTTGAATTGGTGCTATTAATGTTTGGTAATTTGCTTCATGGGCATGCATAAAAGAGATTAACGCCACATTACCGAATCATATTTACTGAAGCACTATTTGCATAATGGAGTGTGTAATGGAATTTTTACATGCACTATAATTTCATAAACTTCAGAAACGGTAAGTATTTGTGCTTTTCTTTCAGCGTGGGTTTACAGTCAGATGTTGTTATAGTCATAGACTGAGTGTTCACAATTCAATAGGATGTAAATAGTTGCTTTAGCAAAAATTCAATACAGATTCGATTCTTCACTAAATGACGTGATGCATCACAAAATCTGGGCTTTGGTTAGAATTGAGTTCGATTTTATTTGATTATGCTGGTATGATGCATAAATATTTTCAAAAGTGTGCAGCTTATAGAATTGTAGTAGTTATAATTTAAGTGAGGATTATTAGTGGGCCTTTCTAAGGGAAAGCCTGAGCAACAACAGCTCGGAACACGTCATAGCAAGACCTTGGCAAGCACCCACAATACTAGATTAGATTTGGATCAGTGTATATTTACACCCTTTTCCAAAGTTTGCAGAAAAAGGCTAAAAAAAAACCTTCACTAATACAAATACATACATTACTGGCCAAAAGTTTGGAATAAACTGAATGTTTTTGAAAGAAGTTTTCAATGCTCACCAATGCTGCAGTCATTTAATCAAAAATATTCCTGTGTCACATGATCCTTCAGAAATCATTCTAATGTGCTGATTTGGTCCTCAAGAAACAGCAAAAACTTTTCTACATTGATAATAACAAGATCCACAAATCTTCTATCTTAATATTATAAAGCGACAGGAATACTTTTTGTGCGTCAAAGAAAAACAAAATGACGACTTTTCAACAATATCTATGTGGGCCGATTTTAAAACACTGCTTCAGAGCTTTACGAATCGAATTGAATCAGTGAATCGGAGCGCCAAAGTCACGTGATTTCAGCATTCGAAACAAAAGATTCATAAAGCTCAGAAGCTTCATGAAGCAGTGTTTTGAAATTGGCCCATATAGATATTGTTGAAAAATCTTTTTTGATTGAGAGTTTCAATGGCTTTGGGTGTAAAACGACATGAGGGTGAGTAATAAATGACATTATTTTCATTTTTGGGTGAACTAACCCTTTAAGGATTGAGCACCAATAATAATTAAGTACATTCAGTGATATTACAATGATTTTTGAAGGTTAATGAGGCACTGAAGCCCAGAGTAATGGCTGCTGAAAATTTAGCTTTGCCATCACAGGAATAAATTACATTTCAAAATATTAAAACAAAAAACAGTTCTTTTAAAGATAACATGAAACGGAAGTTGTGATAGACTTTTCTTCCCTATTGTGATGTATATCAGAGTAAAAACGACTTCTCGAACAAGAAAAAATGTAAAGCCTTTATTTGTCCATCGGAATTGATTGGATTGTTGTGGTTTGCTATTGCTGTGATCTCATATGATTGACAGGTTGTCCCGCCCTTGCGCCAAAAAACTCATCATCAGAGAAGAGATGTCGTTGCAAGAGGAAGTTATTTTGATTAAAGATTATGAGGGCACATGATTTAATAATAATAGTAATAATAATAATGTACACAGATAAATCATTTACAAAACCATTAATAATATGTTTTTGAACAGGAATAAAATTTTAATTATCCCAAACTTTATCCCAAACATATTTTTTGCCTTTAATATTTGTATTGTGTGGTAACCGTTTTATAAAAGCAATAAGCCCCGTGAAGCTGTGGTTTACAGTGAATTTATAAAAGCTAAGGGGGTTCCTCCACTCCGCGGTGTCGTGCCTAACAATGCCCCTTAGCTGTTATAAATTCACTGTAAACCACGGCTTCTTGGGGCTTATTGCTTTAATAATAGCTAAATTCTGATTGGCTCAGTACACTAGTCCTAGAAAACGATTGGTTAAGAGAAGCCATGTGCAGGAGCATGTTCGTATTTCTTAGTCATAGTATTTGTGGGTTTTGGTTCTTTTGTTATTGTAGGTTTGTAAGAACCTTTTAATGTATGAAATGATTTGGCGAAGTGATATAGAACTATAATGCGGTCAAGACATATCTGGAGCTACTTTAGCTTTGCATTAAAAAAAATAAAAATAAAAATGCACAATTTAAAACGTTTGTCAACCAATCAGAATGAAGCACTCAACAGCCCCGTAGTATAATTATAATGTACACAATAGACAAAATATGTATGGACAGAATAATCAATAATATTTGTTATTTTATTATTTTTGAAAAATAATAAATTACATGATTTAAATAATTAATTACATTAATTATTATTTTTATTATTTATTTTGTTAAGAATATTATTTCATAATGTCATATTGATTACAAAACTTTGTCACATTGTCTTCTGTGTAGTGTACACAGAATTATGAGTAACCACAATCAGCAAAAATGAACACACCAGAACTTTTAATGAGAATTCCCTTCTTTTTCAGAGAGGAGGTATTTGTCATCATATCTGGCTAATGAATTGACTTTATCCTTTTCTTTTCTCTGTCGTGTTTGATGAATTCACTATGGAAATTACCACGGAGGCCTAAGGGGGGCCCGTAGAGGATAACACACAGTACATATTAGGGAGGATATATGTCTCCCTGTGCTGACTGGAACTAGGGAAATGAGTTCTCATATCAAAACACTCCACACATACATGGCCTCCCTAGAGATGGTGTGAGAACAGAGCCAGACAGGGATAGTGAGAGGATGGAAGCAAAAACAGGGACAGTGAGAGGCCGACAGAGGCCCTGTTTACACCTGGTATTAACATCTGTCTTGATGTCAGCCAAAATAGATTGCTGTTTACACCTAGTTTTAACATGTGTCTCGATGCATCGACTTGTAATTGGATTTCAAGGAAGGCCAGTTGTCCTTTCCTTTTTTTGTTCAAGTTGCGGAAAAAAAGACAATGTGACAAAGTTTTGTAATCAATATGACATTATGAAATAATATTCTTAACAAAATAAATAATACAAATAATAATTAATGTAATTAATTATTTAAATCATGTAATTTATTATTTTTCAAAAATAATAAAATAACAAATATTATTGATTATTCTGTCCACACATATTTTGTCTATTGTGTACATTATAATTATACTACGGGGCTGTTGAGTGCTTCATTCTGATTGGTTGACAAACGTTTTAAATTGTGCATTTTTATTTTTATTTTTTTTAATGCAAAGCTAAAGTAGCTCCAGATATGTCTTGACCGCATTATAGTTCTATATCACTTCGCCAAATCATTTCATACATTAAAAGGTTCTTACAAACCTACAATAACAAAAGAACCAAAACCCACAAATACTATGACTAAGAAATACGAACATGCTCCTGCACATGGCTTCTCTTAACCAATCGTTTTCTAGGACTAGTGTACTGAGCCAATCAGAATTTAGCTATTATTAAAGCAATAAGCCCCAAGAAGCCGTGGTTTACAGTGAATTTATAACAGCTAAGGGGCATTGTTAGGCAAGACGCCGCGGAGTGGAGGAACCCCCTTAGCTTTTATAAATTCACAGCTTCACGGGGCTTATTGCTTTTATAAAACGGTTACCACACAATACAAATATTAAAGGCAAAAAATATGTATCAATACAATACATGAAGTAAAATCATTAAAAGGCTTCCTTTCACTGGGAAAAAAATAGTCCCTGACCATGAACAGAAACAGAAGTTACATTTAATATGCCATTAGATGGCGTCAAAGATTGTCTTTATGAGCGAGACACTCAGTCGCAAAGACTTTTATATTGAAACTTGTTGTGAACACGGAACAAGACGCAAATGACAAATGCTTTGACTAGCGCTGTCAGTGTCAGCAGGGCACGGGGAAAATTCATTAAATGTTAAAAGGACAAGATCTCAGCGGACATTCAAACGGATTTTTTATTATGAACATACGACTCAACTGAAGGAAAATGTTAAATTTGAATGCAGGTAATACACTCGGTCACTTGATATCTCTCTCACAATAATCTTCTACAGTAAGCTTCAATGAACAAAATCAATAGAGAACAAACATATGTTTACGTTGCTAAGAGTAGTTTCTAGCCGTTTTGACTTTTATTCATTCTCAGGATATGAATTCTTGATATCAGGGATTTAATTTCCACTAGTAACAATGGCAATTTTTGATATCAGGAATTACATTTCCACTAGTGACAATGTTAATTCTTGATATCAACAATTCAATTCTTGAAACTAGAATTCTTGTTATCTGTAATTGTATTTTCACTAGTGAAATGTCTCCATAGGCTGCCATTCAAATTCAATTGTTGATATCAAGAATTGATTTCTTACTAGTTGTAATTCCAATTTCACATATCAGAAATACAATATTTACTAGTAAAACTCATAATTTTTTATATCAATAATAACATTGTTACTAGTAAAAATGTGAATTTTTGATATTAAGAATTAATTTGGCACTAGTTAAAACATCACTTCTTGATATCAACAATTGAATTGGTACTAGTAAAAATGTTCATTTTTGATATCTGAAAATGTATTTCTGATAACAATATAATTTCAGATAGCTAAAATGGCTTTCTTACTAGTAACAATCACATTCATGATATCAGAAACTAAACTAACATTGTCACTAGCGACAATCAAATTATTGATTATTGATATACTAGTAGCAATTCAATTGTTGATAGCAAGAATAGATATTTGCACTAGTAACAAAGTAATTAATGATATCAAAAATTATGATTTTTACTAGTAAAATTTTTATTTCTGATATGTGAAATTGGAATTTCAACTAGTAAGAAATCAATTCTTGATATCAACAATTGAATTTGAATGGCAGCATATGGTGACATTTCACTAGTGGAAATGTAATTCCTGATATCAAGAATTTAATTGTTGATATCAAGAATTCATATCCTGAGAATGAATAAAAGTCAAAACGGCTTGCCATAGTATGAGCGATACTTATGTAATGCGGTCAGCTCTATGTTTTCGGGAATTTTACAACGGCTTCGAAGTTCGTACGCGGCTCAACCAATCAGAATCAAGGGCCGGAACTTCAACCAACAAACAACCCATCCTTATTTTAGATAACGACTGAGTAACAATAACATAATCGACATTTACTCAGGTAACTCTCACTAGAGTTACATTTAACTCCCTGGCAGTTCCAGACAAAATCATTCGGAGTTCGAGGTCTAAGCGACCTCCATGTTTTTCTAAGTAATAACACATTAAAAACGAAGGTAAGCATACCTTTATGTGCTTATACACACAAGTAAGAAAATATTTGTGAATGAGACCCAGCGAGGGCAGAGGATGGTGTTTCTGAGTATGAATTCATTCACCTGTCAGCACACCTGGGTCACCCAAAGCCTGTATAAGGAAGGCAGTAAACTCTCAAGAGCTTGTTTTAAGGAAAATACTCTATTTCGCAGATGATCCTGTTGATGCAGCATACTACTATAAAACTAGAAGTAATCAATTTTAATATCTATTATTATTTCAAAATCAATAATGAAAAAAGAGAGAAGAAACAGTTGTTTGGATACACTTAAATTAAAATGGAAATATGTTAATCAGCCTATTTCTTTCTTTCTTTCCAATCCTATCAATCAGTGGCAGATGGGACCTGTGACTGATGGAGGCCATAGTTTGTTTGCTGTCACCAGCAGATGGCGCTCTGTCAATGCCACATGGGAGCTTTGGCTCTGCTTTCTTATGCAAAACTGTCTCAGTTCCCTCTGGGTCTTTGTGGAGAAGGGTTTGTGTCTTGTATCTGCTTGTACAGAGCTCAGGCAGACTCGTATTTTATATGCATGTCAGTTTTTTTTTTCTCTTTTATATCAATCTGTTATTAAACTAGACATCTTTCTCTGATTAATTTTTACTCTGCAGAGTCTGTCGTTTTTTTCTTTCTTTAAAGAACCCGGCTGTTTTGGTGGTTTAAAGAACAGATAGGATATATAGATAAATTAATGTTTTTTTCTGTTCCTTTTTCAGCACATAGACATCAAATTTGTGGTTTAAGTCTCCTGTCTCTGTCTAGGCTGCAATCTGTCATTCATTTGACAAAAATACAACATGTCTCACAGCAGATTGTAAAGGTTAAACAGTGCAATATATGCTGTATTTATGGGAGATTTAGGCTAGTGGTCACAGAGGGGACATTTTCACAAGGGCTATGTCTCAGTACCTGGTCATGAATCAAATGTCCAGTTACAGAAAGATAGATTACATTTATATATTATATTAAGTTGTTTTAAATAGGAATCAGTTGTAATAATATTTTGCCATATTACTTTTTTTTTTTTTTTTACTGTACATTTGTTGAAAAATTAATGCAGGCAAAATTGTGTGTGTGTGTGTGTGTAGAGTTCCAGTTTCAGGAACCATTGAAGGGTTCTCGTTCAGGTACCTGATCCGTGAAGCAGTGCATTATTTGTCTGATGGATGAGTAACCTGACCGTGCTGCTGTCAGCTCTGACATTTGTTTGTCTGGACTATTACAGACGTGTTTGTGATTGATAACTGAGTGTGTGTGCTCTCGAGCAGAACTATGAGGTTTTGATAGCTGTTGTTTGTGTACACATACTTGATCGTGTATGTTTTCGCACACACTTCACAGTCCTTATTCACCCTGCAGCCTTGTGTCTGCTATCCAGATGGACTCATTACTATGATTTCTCCACAGCTGTAAGGTGCTTGCTCTACTTTTGTGTAAAAAAGACAATTGAGCATAAACAGAAATGGTACATTTGTGCTCTTTGTGTGTCAGGCCAGGCGTGTGCAGATCAGAGGAAGGGGCTGATGGAGAATTGCCATATAATCGATCCTGAGATGACAGTGTTAGGATGGGTGTGTGTCGCTGTCCGGTAAGGCTCACTCAAATGTATGGGGCTGAATTTATTTTTAGTTCTGAAATTAACTGGTGGGCTTGAGCAGAAAAAGTATTGAAACAGGTTCAGGAGTTCTTCAGAGATGAGAAACTTGGACAATATTCAGCTTCTTGCAGTAATTCAAAACATAATGTGTAGCCAAAAGAAGGGCTGTTGAAAAATGTTTTGACCCTATCCTGGTTGGTGAACATCACAAGTAATAAACCGATAAAATCAGTTCTTGATAATGGAACAATTATTTATCCATGATGCCCTTTGGTGTGTTTATAAGATTTGTGTGTGTTTGTGTTTGACTTCTGTGTTGGGGGTTACACATTACAAGTAACATGAGTTACATAATCAAATTACTTTCTTTCAAGTAACTAGTAAAAGTAACACATTACTTTTAAAGGATTAGTTCACTTTCAAATAAAATTTTCCTGATAATTTACTCGCCCCCATGTCATCCAAGATGTTCATGTCCTTCTTTCTTCAGTCGAAAAGAAATTTAGGTTTTTGATGAAAACATTCCAGGTTTTTTCTCCTTATAGTGGACTTCAATGGCCTTCAAACGGTTGAAGGTCAAAATTACAGTTTCAGTGCAGCTTCAAAGTGCTTTAAACGATGCCAGGCGAGGAATAAGGGTCTTATCTAGTAAAATGATAAGTCATTTTTGAAAAAAATGTAAATGTATATGCTTTATATAAACAAATGATCGCCTTCTATGTGCTTCCGCCAAAACCGCATTTCCGTATTCTTCAAAAAGTTTAAGCTGTATGTCCTACGCCTTCCCTATTCTACTTACGGAACGAACACAGCGCCAGTTACATTTTTTCCGTAAGTAGAATAGGGAAGGCATAGGACATACAGCATAAGCTTTTTGAAGAATACGGAAAGCGGAAGCACTTACAAAGGCGATCATTTGTCTATATAAAGCATATACATTTACATTTTTTCTAAAATGACCGATCGTTTCGCTAGATAAGACCCTTATTCCTCATCTGGTATCGTTTAAACCCCTTTGAAGCTGCACTGAAACTATAATTTTGACCTTCAACCATTTGGGCTCCATTGAAGTGCACTATAAGGAGAATAATCCTGGAATGTTTTTATCAAAAACCTTAATTTCTTTTCGACTGAAGAAAGAAAGACATGAAAATCTTGGATGACATGGGGGTGAGTAAATTATCAGGAAAATTTTATTTGAAAGTGGACTAATCCTTTAAATTTACATATGATGCATCTTATTCTTCTGCAATCCAGAATGGCAGCACAGCTGAAATATTTGTTTGAGCTGCGCCCTCTACTGTACATTTCCTTGAGCCTGAGACTTATTCATTTCACATGAAATTTCTTGTGAAAGGACCATTACATTTGCCAAAAATATAGGGGAATTACGCAATATTGTAATGCATTACTTTTAAAAGTAACTTTCCCCAACACACGTCCTAAGAACCACATAGCAACATACAAACAACCACAGAGAACATGCTAGCTGTGAGCTTTGCACAAGCATACAACAACATTTTGGGCTATGTTTATAAAAAAAGAAAGAAAAAAGAAACCAAAAAAAACCCAGCCATTATGTTGTGAGAATCATATTTTATGCAAATAAAACTATCATTGAGGTCAAAGCAATAATGTTTTTAGAATAATTTATCAAAAATTATGAGATTGTCATATTTTTACAAGACTAAAGATGTAAAATTATGAAAATAAAGTTTAATGACAAGTAACATCAAAGTGACATCTTTGTTCTTGAAATCTTATTTTATTTTATTTATTTTTAACGTGACACTAAGACCGTTGTACAGATAAGATCCTCTCACTTTTTGTTCAGAAAATGTAGAACTTTTGAGTTACAGTATCAAACAGTAAAAACCATCCTGAGTATGCACATTCTGTCTTGGAGGTTTTCAGCAGGGGGTCTATGGTGGTACAGCAGGGGTCTGCCAATTATTTTTTGATCTCTAATTTTTTATTTGAAAATGAAAATATGCTCTACATGAAAAATCAGCATTAGTTAAACTTCAATCAAAGCTTCAGTTAAAAAGCTAAATTTCTGTTAAATGTTTCAAATGTACGACATAATAAATGTACAAATTTATGACTGTGTACATCAATATTGAAAAGTTAGCATTGTTAGCACCATATGTAATGTTATTCATGAATTGTCTGATACTATACGCTATATGTTATAGGCCTGACTAAAATCCAGTTTGTAACAGAGTCCTTGCGTAGTCTCTATCCTCCAAGGATTCTTGGCCTTGAAGACCCCTTTTCTAGCTGATGCTTCAGTTTTGAAGCCCAAAATGCCCTTTATAGTCACTTAAAAATAAACAGAGGTGACCTTGTTTGACCTTTCACCTCAGTGTTGACCTATTCCTTATCCTTGTGTTTATACGCTGGTGCCTAACATTAACGATCCTCCGCTTCTGGATGATCCGTCTTGCTTTCACCAAATGAAATCCTCTCTCTCCCTCTTGTCTCCCGTATCCCTTTCCTCTCTCTCTTTCCTGGCTGCATTCCTACAGTAGGTCTCATCTGTCTGTTCTTCCAAAAATCAATGTCTGTCAAAGGTGCAGCTTGTGTTCAGAGTAAGAAAAGACAAGAGGAAGGGAAAAATGCCAGACAATAAAAACAAAAGAAAGCAAAACATTATATTAGCTTTAGTGTCTGTGAGTCTCTGTTTCCCTCTCTTTTCTGGCTCTCTCGTAACCTGAGGGAATGTTCTGCCAAGAACTGAACGATGAGAACAATTCTGTTTGCGCTTTCTCTGCCTCTTTCTCTCTCTCTTTCTCTCTCTATCAGGTCTTTTTCATCCTCTCCATTCATTTCATTGTCTATCCGGTACCCTCTCAGCCCGATTTATGATTATTCTGTCCTTTTAGAGGGATAGTTGCCCTAAAAGTGAAAATTCTGTCATCCTTTACTCACCCTCATGCCCTTCCAAACCTGTATCACTACTTCTGTGCAACACAAAATATTTTTTTTAAATAATGTGCTAGTCGCTCTTTTGACATGCAATTACAAATGGGATCAGAGCTTAAAAAAAGGTTAAAAAGAAAATGCAAAAGCACAATGATCATAAACGTAGTCCATACAATTGCTATCTTAAAGCATTCCTTTTCATGAGAGACATAGAGATGTCTGATTCAGATGTCTGTTTCAGTTCTTTGCAATGAGTCAGTTGATCCAGTTCAGTCTGAATGATTCGTTCACGGATCGTACCTTTCAGGTTCTCTGGTTCAATTCAATGACTGTGGTTATAGCAATTCAGTTTTCTAAAGGCATCGATTATCCGATAAACAATTTTTTTTTTTAATTAAAATGCTAGACGCTCTTTTACCATGCAATTACAAAGGTGACCAGAGCTTAAAAAAGGTAAAAAAAAAACGCATGCACAGCATAATGATCATAAACATACTCCATACAATTGCTATTTTAAAGAAACAGGCTGATTTTTTATTTATTTATTTTTATTTTTTTAACACTAGCACTCCTTTTCACGAGAGACATCGAGATGTCCAATTCAGATTCAGTCTTTCATTCAGATTTCAGTTCTTTGCAATGAGTCAGCTGATCCAGTTCGGTCTGAATGATTCGTTCACGAATCGTACCTTTCAGGTCTCTCTGATTGAATTCAATGACTGTGGTTATAGCAATTCAGTTTTCTAGAGGCATCCATAAAAATAATCAGTCTGTTCATCACACAAACCTTTCGAATGACTTCAGATGACTTGAAATATAGCACAAGGGTTGTCTGGACCACTTTTATGTTGTTGTTTTTTTATGCCTTTTGACCCATTAAAACAAGCATGACAAAATAAGTGACCAGTACATGATTAGAAATTTTCCTTTTTTAATCTACAAAAAAAACGTAAGGAATGACTTTTTTTTTTTTTGTTTTTTCTTTGCATAAAAAAGCTAATACTTTAAACTTTGTTTTTCTCCTTATCTTTTCTTCTTCACTCACCTTTTCTTTTGTCCTTGCTATCCCTCCCTCATATGTCTCAGCATAGCAGTTATCTCCTCTCCTTTTTCGTCAGGTTCTCCTGGGGGGAGTTCTAGTGATGTCGAGTGTTGTGTGTCTGCATCTGCAGCGCGTGTGTGCGTGTGTAATGAGAGGGATCTCCTCCTGGAGACTCCTGTCTGGCAAGAACTGGAAATGGATCATCACCTTGTGGATCTGATACCAACAGAGTGAGAGAGCGAAAGACATAGTGAGTGAAGAGAGATGGGGAGGAAGAGAATGGGATTAGGGAAGGTAGCCTCTGTGAACGTTTAATTTTTTTTTTCTTCAGCTGTGGTTACAAAACTTTAGCATAATAATTCAATGACAATTTTCAGGCATAATGGGGCTTTACAGGTTATTTTAGTGAATGTGTACTGCTTAATAGGTTTATGCAATATTCTTCCTTCATTAACATTACTTGCATTTTATACACTCTACAGCCTATAAACTACTAGATTTATTTTTCTCTAGCTGGCGATTATAACTATGTTTTGGGGTTCATGCTGTTCTTAGCATCAGAACAGGAAGTTATAATTGCTACCACAGGCCATAACCATTGTAACCCAATGTCCAAGCTGGCAAATATAGCAGTTTCATAAACGAGGAGAGCTGGACCAAGTCCACTGATAACCTGCTGCAATGCTTGGTCTTATATTTTCTAGCACAAAAGCAGTTTGGTCTGGAAGCCACGCAGTCAGAAAATATACATTAAAATGGCTAATTAACATACAATCTTGATAACTAATTGCCTCAGAAATTGCTCAGTATATGTTCAGAGTAGATCATTCTTTCATAACCAGGCAGTGAGTGGGAGTTCATACATTTTCTATTTTAATTATTGAGTCTTTCTACAAGAGAAAATAGAATTCGATTGAACTCTAAAAATAGATTTCTAGAAATAGAAGTCCATTTTTTTTAATGCATGGTATTGATCTTATTGAGAGCATTTCATTCATGCATTTGTTTAATTTTTAAAACATTTTTGGCATATATATATATATATATATGCCAAATATATATTTATATAACCCAGAATACATCAACAGAAAGACTGAGTTACGACATTTTATAAAAACATTTTTTTTATTATAGTCTTTCTGTTGACGTATTGACGGGTTTCTCTAATAATTTAAGTCAATTTAAACTCCACCCCTTTATAACCATCAGCTGCAAGCTCACATTCAGATCTCCCTTCATCCAAACAATAGCTACGTTTACATGGCCACCTTTGGTTTCAATCAGAAAGAAATCATTTCGAGTGATGAATCTGAACATAGCGTTTACATGAATGTAAATATAGTGATCGGGTTGATGTTCACATTTATGTTACAAGCAAGTGTGCCGCACAAGTCCTGAAAAGTGAAGCCAAAACTTTTTGATTGTCCCCAGGTGGCTGGTCCCAGTATAGGTCATAAACCCCACCTTCTCCATGTAATCTAATAGGATGTGAGACAAACTAAACAATTAAATTAGCCTACACTTCAAATATTGTTTTCCAAAGATGGTTTCTGTCATTTAATGTAGTTTTTATCACACTGATGCTAGTTCAAGTGTTCATTTTTTAAATAAGTTTGGTTGTAGTTAGTTATTTGATGCTATAAAAACGGGAGTGCGATGTCATGATGGACAGCTGAGATTAACAGCTTCTCTGAGTGAACTAAGGCACCAACAATCTTTTTTTCAGGATCTTTGGGAGGAGATTGAAGCTATAACTTTAATTTCTACATTTTCCATAACTGTTTATTTCACACTGACATCATTTGTTTTACAGTAAAGTGTATTAACCGTCTGCTTGCGATTGACTCTGCGGGACTGTGGGGGGGACCTTGATACCACGGCTCTCACTACTGCGCAGACTCTGGTCCCCAAGATGCCAGCGCCATATTGGAACACTGGCCGCTTTACTCTTCAAGAAAGTGAAGGTGCGTCGTCCATCTTTTTTTTACAGTCTATGGTCACAAGCTTAAAGTGCATTTATATTTTCAAGCTTCATATCGCATTTGATCTTTTGGGACAACTTTGTCCTGCATCACTTCACAGATGATGAGTGGAAGGAGATTTTGAGATTGACAGTCATTTGAAACCTATTTCAGCAACAACAACTCATTCTTTGTCATACGTGTTTATGCCATTTCTACATCATTGCACATGCACAGAACTTTCAGTTTAAGTTTTAAATCCAATCAAGTGGTTACATGCCCTATTGAATGGATTAGAAAAGGTTTAAACCACCCCTTACAATTCGAATTAAATTTAAATTCGATGTTTAAATTCAAATTAATGTGGTTACATGTGTATTTTTTATTACGACTGCTACTAGTCCGATTATAGATGGATTATTAGGGTCCATGTAAACGCAGCTAATGATGGTTGGAACCAAGTCTTCCTCCTACTTTTTAAATTTCTTTTATTTTGATCCACTTCACTGGATTGTACATTACAATACAGAAGAAAAAATCTGTTGCTACTTCTCTTTTGTGATTTTAACCCTTTACTAAGGGTGTTTTCACACCTGGCTCGTTTGGAGCAATTGTTTCGGAACTTGGTGCGTTTTCTCCCTTACTTCAGTTCGTTTAGGCATATATGAACATGGCAATCGTGTGGTGGCAAATGAGGTGGTCTCGGATTGATTGACAACAAACTCTTTGGTCAGAAAGCAATCCTACCCAATTGACCAACGAACCAAGCGGTATAATTCATCACGGGAAACGTGTTATATAAAAAGCAGCAGTGTCTGATTCTGTGAGTGAGCATGTTAGTTATCTCAGTTGAAAACCAAAGAGCGTCTCTTCATCTTAAAATGTTGTTATTTTGCTCTTCTCCATGCATTGCAAGAATGCTGTCCTGAAGAATCCTTGATTGCCGCTCTAACCGCATTATATATTAAATATATCTAATATATCAGTTAGGCTTTCCTGTAGCTCCGTGGTTAGAGCATGGCACTAGCAATGCCAAGGTCATGGGTTCGATCCCAGGGATTGCACATACTCGGATACAAATGTATAGAATAATGCAATGTCAGTCACTTTGGATAAAAGTGTCTGCCAAATGCATAAATGTAAGTTAGGGCAGGAATGATGGCTACTTTCATATAAGTGTTTGCATGTGTCTCGGCAGCTACAGATAAAGCCACAATAAGCTTGCAGAGCGAACTTGTCAAATCATCTTGATAGATGATGCAGAGGAAACTCTGACCAAAAAGAGGACAATTGTACTCGCATGTGTTTTGCATAAACACATTTTGGTACGCTTTGAAATGTTGCCTAACTTATAATTTCTTAACTTAGCAACTGTTGTCATCCGCCATATTGTCTGACATGCTGATCACACATGCAAAAGGAAGTCCTGTGTGTCTGCATAATTTTACATGTAATTTAACAAAATTTCCCAAAAAATCCAAAATATATTTCCTAAGGCGCATATATAGTGATACAGTGAACCTTGAGATGCGCGCTATTTATTTATTTGCTTATTTAAATCTTAAAATTGTGCAGGATGTAACAATGTTTGTTAATGATCAATCCCAAATGAACATAATAATAGTAATAAATGCAGCTATGTATGCTCCAAGGTAAGTGTATGTACTTTTAATTTGAGTTGACAGTGATAAGAATTTGAGTCTGTTTTGATTAACAATCTCACAATTATTGCATGGTAAATTTTTACCAGTTAATGAGCTTATTTTACCAAAGTCCTGTGGGATGTTCTTTCAGACCTAGCAACAGTAACCAAGGGGAGTGGAAAGTTTGAAGTTGATTTGCGAGTTAAACTCACAAGGTCAAGTTAGGATTTAGACGTGATCAGACGTGTTGTGTTGAGCTGTGTATTCCTGTCTTTTTCCTACATGAGTCGTGGTCATTAGTTGAATCCTGGAGCTTATTGTCATTGTCCAGGTATACACAAGGAATGACAGTAGACTGTGAGAGCGACAGTTAATAACCATCCGTCTGACGTCTGTGAGTGCACTTATCATAGACAACATAGCAGGACTAAAGTGTGTGTGTGTTCATGCCACTGTCATATGCTGTATGATTAGTCCATCAGGGTCTGTGTCTAGGTGACAACTGGCAATCATTTGGACTCACTTCATCAATCTCCATCATTCTGTTTCCATTTTTCAATCTTGCTCTCTCTCTCTCTCTCTCTCTCTCTCTCTCTCTCTGTGCCTGCAGCTCTCCTCACAGCATTCCAACAGTGAGTGAAGATTCCTCATTCAGCTATTATTATATTAATGCTTTNTTGAATCCTGGAGCTTATTGTCATTGTCCAGGTATACACAAGGAATGACAGTAGACTGTGAGAGCGACAGTTAATAACCATCCGTCTGACGTCTGTGAGTGCACTTATCATAGACAACATAGCAGGACTAAAGTGTGTGTGTGTTCATGCCACTGTCATATGCTGTATGATTAGTCCATCAGGGTCTGTGTCTAGGTGACAACTGGCAATCATTTGGACTCACTTCATCAATATCCATCATTCTGTTTCCATTTTTCAATCTTGCTCTCTCTCTCTCTCTCTCTCTCTCTCTCTCTCTCTCTGTGCCTGCAGCTCTCCTCACAGCATTCCAACAGTGAGTGAAGATTCCTCATTCAGCTATTATTATATTAATGCTTTACTGGCATGAATGCTCCAGTGACATTGTTGCCAGTGCCACAAAACCATAATTATGTTTAGCAGAATCTAAATAATGAATCACAGAAAAGTTTAAATGTTTTAACTACAAGAGGGAAGTTATATGGTAAGTTAAATGAATTATATATATATATATATTTTTTTTTTNATATATATATATATACACCGATTGAGCATAACATTATGACCACCTTCCTAATATTGTGTTGGTCCCCCTTTTGCTGCTAAAACAACCCTGACCCGTCGAGGCATGGACTCCACTAGACCCCTGAAGGTGTGCTGTGCTATCTGGCACCAAGATGTTAGCAGCAGATCCTTTAAGTCCTGTAAGTTGTGAGGTGGGGCCTCCAGGGATCGGACTTGTTTGTTCAGCACATCCCACAGATGCTCGATTGGATTGAGATCTTGGGAATTTGGAGGCCAAGTCAACACCTCAAACTCATTGTTGTGCTCCTTAAACTATTCCTGAACCATTTTTGATTTGTGGCAGGGTGCATTCTCCAGCTGAAAGAGGCCACAGACACCAGGGAATACCGTTTACATGAAAGAATGTTTATGGTCTGCAACAATGCTAAGGTAGGTGGTACGAGTCTAAGTAACATCTACATGGATGGCAGGACCCAAGGTTTCCCAGCAGAACATTGCCCAAAACATCACACTGCCTCCACCAGCTTGCCTTCTTCCCATAGTGCATCCTGGTTCCCCAGGTAGGCGGCCACTGTTGGCACTTTCGGCGGTGGACAGGGGTCAGCATGGGCACCCTGACTGGTCTGTGGCTATGCAGCCCTATACGCAACAAACTGCGATGCACTGTGTATTCTGACACCTTTCTATCAGAGCCAGAATTAACTTTTTGAGCAATTTGAGCTACAGTAGCTCGTCTGTTGGATCGGACCACACGGGCCAGCCTTCGCTCCCAACGTGCATCAGTGAGCCTTGGCCGTCCATGACCCTGTCGTCAGTTCACCAATGTTCCTTCCTTGGACCACTTTTGAAAGATACTGACCACTGCAGACTGGGAACACCCCACAAGAGCTGCAGTTTTGTAGATGCTCTGACCCAGTCGTCTAGCCATCACAATTTGATCCTTGTCAAACTCGCTCAAATCCTTACGCTTTCCCATTTTTCCTGCTTCTAACACATCAACTTTGAGAACAAAATGTTCACTTGCTGCCTAATATATCCCACACTAACAGGTGCCGTGATGAAGAGATAATCAGTGTTATTCACTTCACCTGTCAGTGGTCATAATGTTATGCCTGATTGGTGTGTGTGTGTATATATATATGTATATAACTGGCATCACCATGAAATCAAAATGGACAAATGTTATTTTTTATGGAATATTGCAGTATTTATTATAAATGATTTTTTTTCCGTGCACATTATTACTATTTTTTTATTTTTTTAAATCATGTGCCCTCGTAATCTTTAATCAAATTAACTTCCCCTCCCTCTTGCAGTGATATCTCTTTTCTTCTCTGATGATGTGTTTGCTGGCGTGAGGGCAGGACAACCTGTCTTCACCTTACATGACATTACAACAATAGCAAACCACAATGAGCCAACCAGTTCCTGATGGACAAAATCAAGTCCTGCTCTACATTTTTTCGTATTTGAGAAGCAGTTTCACTCGGCTATACATCACAATAAGAAAGAGAAGACTATCGAATCACATCACTTTATTAATATTACTAATAATGATATTACTATTAACAACAACAAAACTATTATTATTATTATTAACATATATTAAAACATGATCAAAATATAATTAATATAATAAAATAAACAAACATTTAATTTCAGTTTGTTCTATCTTGTAGTTAAAACATTTAACGTTTTCCATGATTTATTTTACACAAAATGGTGTCTGCCAGTTTTACCTTTTATCACAGAAAAAATAATAAATTAATAAATAAATGATTAAATGTATTGTATTATATTATATGATATTATTTTATATTATATACTGTCTGGCGACCTTGTATCTACAAAACCACTACTTTTCAGGATATGGAAAAAAACTCACTATTTTTAAATTAAATTAATTAAATTAAATTAAACAGCATTGTCAAAAGTGATATTGTGACTTTATATATTGTCAGACACTTGCATGTGTCATTATATTATTAACACTTTACCAAAATGAAGCTCAATTGGAGTTATGGGGTTTCTGGCCAGCAAATTTCAGAGAATTTCTGACATGCCTGTTTTGTTTGCCAATAGCTCAGCCGCATCTGAGGCAGTAAGTGCATCACATTACATTTTTCATTTACTTACAGATTATAAAGTTTATAGTAGCTATGTGGGTGCTCAGTTTTTCTTTCTTTCTGGCATTTGGTCAAAATCTCATGCATAAAAGATAAACTGCTACACACAGGCTATTTAACTGGCTATGACTCAAAGACAAATTCTAGACTAAGACACCCTTCTCCGAAAATGCTGAAACATAATTCAAAGAACTGGTTCTTTATTTACCCTTGCATTGCAAACAAGCAGAGACTGCCCAAATTGTGTGCAGCACTTTCATTCAATATAGTGGTGGGGTGGAGTTATGAGGTTTGACCGACAGTTTAAGGATCCAGTGCAGTTACGAGGTTTAGTCACAAGCTCTTTTTAATACTTTTCATTGGTTAAATATTTGCAAACCCCACAGACAGGTGTAAAGGGTGACTATAGGCTAGTAATGATGTATGATACAAATTATGAAATATGGAGATATGAGGTTTCCACTTGACAGTGACAATATAATGTTTATAGTTATTTATTTAGTTGCTCTGTATTGCAATCTCTCTCTCTCTCTTTTTTTTTTCTTTTAATTTCTGTGATTATTTAGACTATTTTAAGCATATGTAGTAGGATGTTAAACTAGGTTCCCCTTTGGATTAACATGCAACTCTGAATTGTTCACAACAAGCCAAGCATACAGTAAGTGCTGACAGAAAATCACTGTGGGAATGGGACACTATGACAGAGGAGGAGTGGGATCGAAACAGGTCAGACTTCTGCTTCGTCCAACATGTCAAGAGCATGTGAGCTAACTAATGCATGATAGCTCCGACATTGTTATTAGCTTCTCAACCATCTCTTCTTTCCTTTCCCTGTAACATTTGACATCTCATCCCTTTCTCTACTCATCTCACACACTTGCCCCCATCTTCTTTCTCTCTCCTATGTCCCATTATCAGTATATGCTAACTGTCTGACTCGTTCACAGAGACTGATTCCAGTTAATAACCATATTGGTGACATTCTGTTTTATCCTTCTCTTCCACTGTCGTTTAATACAGAGCCATCGACTGGGCCCTGACTGAATTTAATCTGTCTCCTGTGCTCAGGCCTGAATTTATCACAGCCATTCAGGTAGGCTATAACCTGTCCCACGTGTGCCTCCTGAGCCACTGTAATAAAAGCAGACAGGTCTTAATAACAGTCCTCTCTCTGCCGTTCACACTCAGCAATACTTCATCTAAAGATACTATAAACAGAGAGAGAGAGAGAGAGAGAGAGAGAGAAGGGTTCTACCACACTGCTTAAGGAAAAATAGTAACTTGTTTCAAAAGAGCACCCAAATGTCACTTCCTGTTTCAATTTAATTTGATTGCAGTAAATACAATTTAAAAAAAAAAGTTGAGGATGTTGTATATGTGAATGTAAGGTAAATATATAATTTATGCCAGTGCTTATACCACTAAGTATTACATAACAATAAGTAATTAAGTAAAAGTAAGAATATTGTGTGCAGTATGTAACTTTTCTGTATTATATTTATATAAACTAAAACCATAAAAAACATTTAAAGCATTTTTTGTTACTTGAAACAAAATACATTTTTACTGATGTTACTGAATGTTTACACTATATCTATATCTATCTATCTATCTAATATATATATATAGTGCCACTTGAAAGTTTGTAAACCCCTTGCAGAATCTGTGAAAATGTGAAAAATTTTAACAAAATAAGAGAAATCATACAAAAGGCATGTTATTTTTTATTTAGTACTGTCCTGAGTAAGATATTTTACATAAAAGATGTTTACAAATAATCCACAAGACAAAACAATAGCTGAATTTATTAAAATGACCCGGTTCAAAAGAACCATTGATTCTTAATACTGTGTGTGGTTACCTGGATGATCTATTTTTTGTTTTGTGATGGTTGTTCATGAGTCTCTTGTTTGTCCTGAGCAGTTAAACTGAGCTCTGTTCTTCAGAAAAATCCTCCAGATCCTGCAGATTCTTCAGTTTTCCACCATCTTTTGCATATTTGAACCCTTTCCAGCAGTGACTGAATGATTTTGAGATCCATCTTTTCACACTGATGGACTCAAACACAACTATTAAAAAAGGTTCAAACATTCACTGATGCTCCAGAAGAAAACACGATGCATTAAGACCTGCGGGGTGAAAACCTTTTTTAATTTGAAGATCAAGATAAATTGTACTTAATTTGTCTTCCGGGAAACATGTAAGTATCTTCTGTTGCTTCAGAAGGGCAGTACTAAATGAAAAAAACTGATATTTAAACAAAATAAGAACAATTTGGACTTCTTCATCCTGTTCAAAAGTTTTCACCCCCCAACTCTTAATGCATCGTGTTTCCTTCTGGAGCATCAGTGAATGTTTGAACCTTTTTTAATAGTTGTGTTTGAGTCCCTCAATTGTCCTCAGTGTGAAAAGACGGATCTCAAAATCATTTAGTCACTGTTGTAAAGGGTTCAAATATGCAAAAGATGGTGGAAAACTGAAGAATCTGCAGGACCTGGAGGATTTTTCTGAAAAACAGACTTCAGATTAACTGCTCAGAACAAACAAGGGACTCATGAAAACCCATCACAAAACAAAAAAACAGTCGTAGATCATCCAGGTAACCACACACAGTATTAAGAATCAATGGTTCACAAACTTTTGAACGGAGATATTTTAATAAATTCAGCTATTTTTTTGTCTTGTAAACTATATGTAAACATATTTTATGTAAAATATCTTACTCAGGACAGTACAAAATAAAAAAATAACATGCATTTTAGGTATAATCCACCCAAAAATGAAAATTATCCCCTGATTTACTCACCCTTAAGCCATCCTAGACTATCTTCTTTCAGACGAACACAATCAGAGATATATTTAAAAATATAGCCTGGCTCTTTCAAGCTTTGCAACGGTAGTGAATGGGGGGCCTGATTTTGAAGCCAAAAAATGCATCCATCCATCATAAAAGTAATCCATACAACTCCAGGGGGTTAATAAAAGCCTTCTGAATTGAAGCATTTTGTAAGAAAATATCTATATTTAAAAATGTATTAACTATAACAACTAGTTTCCAGCAGACGACAATACTGCGCAAGTTGACTTGCGCCACAAGAGAAGCCCCTGACGAGATGAATGGCGCAGGATGTAGGAGTATTATAAGCTTAGACGCCTATCGCGGTTCAAACAAATAGGGCTGTGCAACAAACTCAAACTACTTTTTATATCAAAATCCTCTGACATTTCTCTTTAAAATTTCCAGATTTAGACTTCTAATTCATGAGCGGTGTTTTGTTTTGCTCTGTCCTCTGTGCTGCCGCGTTCGTCATTGCCTCATGCGTTGGGTCAGAGGTTACTCTTCCGCCACAAATTGATGCTTACAGCCGTCTACCAGAAGCTAGTTATTATAGTTAATAAAGTTTTTCTTACAAAAACCCATCGATTCGCTTCAGAAGGCATTTATTAACCCTCTGGAGCTGTATGGATTATTTTTATGATGGATGGATGCATTGTTTTGGGATTCAAAATCTCAACCCCCATTCACTACCATTATAAAGCTTGGAAGAGCCAGGATATTTTGAAATATATCTCTGATTGTGTTCATCTGAAAGAAGATAGTCATAAGCTCTACACCTAGGATGACTTGAGGGTGAGTAAATCATGGGATAATTGTCATTTTTGGGTGAACTATCCCTTTAATTAATTTATTTTTCCCAGACTTGCCACCCATTTTTTGTGTTGCGGCCCATCAGTCAAGGACCACTGGTGCATTTTGTGCTGTAAGCAGTAGCCTCTCTATTGGAGTAATGCTGTAGAGCACTTGCTATTTGTGTAGCGTTTAAACAGGAAAATGTTAGCTAGGCCGGATAACTGCAATCTGACAATGATTTCATGAGAGGTATGAGATGTTCTGTTTTGTATTACTAATTGTGTTCTCTGCCTTGAGTTTGTTTGATTTTTCGCCCCAAAAATATCTGCCTGATGATGTTTTAAAGCTGTTTGTCTTTTAGTTCGTAGGAGTTCTGATCTGTATTCATCGGGCACCATTTGGTCTCTCTCCAGTCAATGTCTAATATGGATGTGGGTGGTCTGCACACCTGAGACATAAAACCCTCATTAGCAAATCCACATTTGAATTCTGACTTCATGTTCTCTGTATGTTTGGTCCGCAGAGACGACGCCTGCTCGTGTAGTCCCTCAGCACCTGTGGAGACATGCTAGTTTGTGTGCTCCGTTACAATGACTCAGTCTGTCCCCACACGGATAATTTAGACGGGGTGTCAGTTTAATTAGGACATCTGCTGTCTCCCCACTGAACTCAACGCCTAAGAGTTTAGCTTCATTTTGTGTCATGAGATTCAATTCCTGTCTCTCTGTAATGTGGGCTGTTGTGTCCTACTAATTGTCCACCAGACAGAGGGTTCACAGAGCCATTTAGGGTTGAAAGAGCTTATTTAAGACACTTCCCACTCTTTAATAGGATCAAAATGGAATTAAAGACAATAGGGTGCTATTTAGATAGACTACCAACTGAAAGCCGAAAGATAGCTCCCTGAGAGAGAGAGAGACAAAGATCGAGGACTATTTTGTTGATTAGAGTGTGAGAGAAGAGCTGTGGTTATCTCTTGGGTTACGTGTGTGAGAGAAAGTATGTGTACTTAATGTGTGGAGAGCATTTGTAGCCATGTTTGAAGCTTGGTTGCTAATTAACCCAAAGTCATATTGAACATCCTCTGATCGATATGCACTGCTAACAGAGATAATCTGTGTCTGATTGGCCAAAAAAAATTGTAATGGATACATCGGCCTATTCAATGATTTCGGCATTAAAATGTCACCTGATTCCTAGCAACGCCGTAGAAATGATCTAAAGGTTTGTTTTTGCTGTGAGGGAATTATAAATCTTGTAAGTTTGACTCATTAATATTAATTATGTGATGTTCATCCTACTGAAAAGAGTAGGAATGATCCCAGCATATGTTGTGTTTTGGATGCTTGTCTCCATATAACTTTTTATATAGCTTGACTAGAGTATCCTGGGTCAACTAGCTTCATCAGAAAGACCATGCTGGTTGACCAACTTGCTAAGTCTGGCTCGTCCACTGGTCCAGCTAGAACGCCACCAACCAATGTAGACATGCCTGATAATTTGTGTTGGTTTAAGATAATCTTTTCAACAGGGCAGTCATCTAATCTGTTTAGGTAAGTGGGCGCTAGTCATAGGGAAACATCACATTTAATAATAGTAGTTTGTTACATAGGGACTACTGAACAAACATTTAGAAGTTTATTTTAAAGTGCAAAATATTGAAAGTCAAATTGTTTAAATTAGGGATGTGCAGAATGACTAATTTCAACCATTTAAACCAAAAATTTTGCAACCGACTAGTCAACTAGTCTAAACCACCCCCCACTGCCCCCCAGAGACATATGCGGTCCATTTGAAATAGACTACTTAATCAATGAATGAACAGTCAAATCCCATACTGAGTGCCACTAATAATACTGTAGGTCATATACATGTGATGTGCTTGCCTTGCATTATGATCATTGTATATTAAACTCACTTAAGCAATGTTAGCCATTATAGACATATTAAAGGGTTAGTTCACCCAAAAATGAAAATTATGTCATTTATTACTCATCCTCATGTCGTTCTACACCTGTAAGACCTTCGTTCATCTTCGGAACACAAATTAAGATATTTTTGATAAAATCCGATGGCTCAGTGAGGCCTGCATTGCCAGCAAGATCATTTCCCTTTATAATGCCAGAAAGGCACTAAAAACATTTAAAACAGTTCATGTGAGTACAGTGGTTCAACCTTAATATTATGAAGCGACGAAAGTACTTTTTGTGCGGCAAAAAAATCAAAATGGTGACTTTATTCAACAATATCTAGTGATAGGGGATTTTAAAACATTGCTTCATGAAGCTTCAAAGCTTTACAAATCTTTTGTTTCAAATCAGTGGTTCAGAGCGTGTATCAAACTGCCAAAGTCACGTGAACTATTGAAATTTCGAAACACTTAAGACGTAACGAAGCCTCGTTTACTGAAATCATGTGATTTTGGTGCTTTGAACCACTGATTCGAAACAAAAAGATTCGTAAAGCTTCAAAGCTTCCTAAAACAGTGTTTTGAAATCGCCCATCACTAGATATTGTCAAATAAAGTCACTATTTAGTTTTTTTTGGCACACAAGAAGTATTCTCGTCGCTTTATAATATTACGGTTGAACCACATGAACTGTTTTAAATATGTTTTTAGTACCTTTCTGGTCATTGAAAAAGGAAATGATCTTGCTGGCAATGCAGGCCTCACTGAGCCATCGGATTTTATCAAAAAATATCTTAATTTGTTATTAATATAATTAATAATTAATTTATTTCATTTTTGGGTGAACTAACCTTTTAAAACCTAATAGCCTATTATAAACACATTTCCTCAAATAAAAGTTAGTCCACATAAATCAGCACATGATGGGCGGCAAAATCGCAAGAAAAGCGTACTGACAACTATACATTATTTAAGCATATTCTCTTCATTAGGGTGTTGATATAGTAACTGTTCAAGTGTCAAGTAAGTTTCACTCATAATGTTTCTCCTTTAATCTGATATAAAATTTCATATCGTATTGAACCTCATAACCGGTAGTATAACAAACCTATAAGCAAGCTTAATTGTTTCTAGTCTGACACGACATAGAAGAAAACAGAAAAGTTTTGTGTAGGCTTTCAAAATACTCCCTCACCTTGCTTATCTTCTGAGTTAAATGTGCAAAAAAAGTAAACAACTAGTATGTCCAGGTCGACTAGCAGCAGCAGTATCATTTAATCGACTAGTCTGCTAGTCTCGCACATAGTATAAATAAAGCTCTGTAAAAACATTACTTGCATTTTAACAACACTGTTGTGTGTCCCAAGTAATCAAAAGTTCTACACATATCTGTGGTCTTCATACCCACTTGGCACAAAAACAGGAAATGCAAGTCAAGTCAAGTTCACGTGCAATGACCGCAGATGTGGGTACTGGGGCAGGCCCATAGTGTTTAGAGTTTTCCGCTTGTACGGTCATTGAGTCCATTGGGGAAACTGGTTGGCAGATGCTTCTTTTTGGTCTTAAAGTTGCTGTTAAATGCAATTGTTCACACTGTGACCAAAAATTGTAAAATTAGTTTTTTAATTAATCTGAAAGTAAATTTAAATTTAATTCTCAAAATTTGAGGATGAGTTTACAAATTTCAGTTGCTATGCCTTTGATCTGTAGAAAGCCTTAGCTAAAAAGTGTAGTTTGGTTACCGCTTGTTAGTTCGAAAACAAATTCTGTTTCTATAGTCAACTGCCACAGCAGACAATAGACAACAATAGAAGAAAATTGTATACTTAATGATCTTTCAGGCAGCGTTTTAGCTGATGCTCATCAGAGGTCATCAAGCTCATGAATACAACACGCCACAGGATTGCATATGTCTCATCTAATTGTACATTTCTTATTCAGTGGTTGAGTTTATTAACCACAATAGTCATAATTGTGGCTTCAGGCAGCAGCATGATGATGGACAGCACTGGGCAGATGGACCTGGGGAGTCTGGATGGGGGAAAGCACCGCTCACAGTATGCTAATAATCATTATGTGTTTATGTTGCTGGCTCACAACTGACGTGGCTACTTAGGATGTCAAAAAGAGAAAAAAATATAAAATTGAACAAACAGTCAAATAATGACATGGCCATTTAGATTTAGACTGGAAGCTCATTTGCAAGTAAAATAAGGACAGAAACTAATGAATGTAGCTTTCAGAATGCATTTAGTACAAATGGTTTTGTTTTTTTGAGAAATGCCAGGGGCTTGTCATTTCTTTTTGTACTGAAATGATTTTCCAAGTGTGGATCGTTATCAGAGATTGCTTCTTCCAAAAACAGCCTGAAACAAAAAGCCAACAGTAAAAGCGTGTAAATGAAGGCATACTGTTTTTGGCAGCACTGTAGTGCTCACCTTTGCTGAAGTTCTAAGATGTAGGAAATGAAGTGATTTCCCCCGTGTCATGTGCTGTCTTGTTTTTCTGTTGTAAGTCTCTCTGACTATGACGGGTAAAGGCCCTGTCTCAAATCCTATCCTCAGCCCTTGTTGTGGCCCTTGTCCCGGTCTACACTTGCCGTAATGTTGCATAAACTGTTAGGTGTGAGTCCACTGTGAAGTCCACACCAATGCACTGAGGATCAATTTGAAGCATAAAATGATAAATGGCACACCCAGCGGTCTTGTATACTTCACAGACAGTAAGGAAGTCCACTTTATTTTTTACTTCAAATAAGCCTCTCAATCTAACATTTAGAGTTTGTCTTAACAAATTTTCCTTATCTTTATAAAAAAATGCACTATTTAAATTTTGTAGAATTTTATTTCTACAGCATTACATTCTACATTCACAACATCTAGTTCCCATTTGCTACCTCATATTCAATTCAAATTCAAGAGTTAAATTGGAATTTAAAAATAATTCTCAATTAAATTCTGAATGGTGTGCATTCTGTTTTCAGCATGTCTAGTCCATGTCTATCAGCTTTTAAGTCATGTATTTCTATTAGGGTTGTAAAGGTACATGTATTCGTCCCAAACAGTCATGGTTCAGTGTATACAGTCAGACGACAAATACAGTCAGTCACAGATAATTCACATTCCAATCCAGAAGGGGGTGTGCATAGTAATGCAATGCTGTTTGCTAACTGCCACAACAAACCACTGTTTAATAAAAAAATAAGACAAAATAAGCAATATTATGTTAAGTTTCTCCCCCCGGCTGTACCGAACCCGTTCTGAACCGTGACTTTAATACCGAGGTATGTACCGAACCGTCAGTTTTGTGTACTGTTAGACCCCTAATTTATTGTACCTATATGCTAGTATGCAAAAAAAAAAAGGTTATGCGTTATGATACGTTATATAGATACGTTATGCGCATTTAAATTAACTTTCTTGTTTGGTAAAAAGGACAAAAAATTGGCCCTATTTACACTTCACTGCGTTTAAATAGATAAGATAGCTGTCCAATTTGTCAACCTTTCCATTTACACTTGGCCACATAAATGTCTCTGCAAAACGAATATAAATCCGAAATTCAATTTCTATGCTATATGCAAATTCAATGGGGTTCATGTCACCGAAAGCAACAGATATGCACTGCATTTTGTTTATCATCAGCTGATTTAGAGATCAAAGACCACATTAGGAGAAAGTGTTATCAGCACTGGTGAGAGAATGCATTTTAGCAATTCAACACTTTTAATGAAGGTGACTGTGTGTTGCGCTCCAGGATGCAATGCTTAACAATGAGTTTCATTTGTGGCAAGTTGCTTGCTGAAGAGAGATGCTCACCTACTGAAGTGGTTTGCACAATCGGATTGCATTCCGTATTTACACATGGTCTTTTCAGAAAACATTATGTGTCAATAGGAAATATAGGAAAAAATATTAAAAGGTTAGTTCACCCCAGAATGAAAATTCATTCATCATTTACTCACCCTCATGTCGTTCCAAACCCGCAAGACTTATGTTCATCTTCGAAACACAAATTAAGCTATTTTTATGAAATCTTAGAGATTTCTGTCCCTCCATTGACAGTCCACGCAACTACCACTTTGGCGCTTCAAAAAGTTCATATAGCGATCATACAACTAATCCATATAAATCAAGCTGTTTAGTCCAAATTTTCTGAAGAGACGTGAACGCGATTCGTTTTACGATCTTTTTATGAACTTTTTGAAGTGACAAAATGGTAGTTGCATGGACTGTCAATGGGGGGGACAGAAATCTCTCAGGTTTCTTTTAAAATATCTTCATTTGTGTTTCGAAGATGAAGGAAAGTCTTACTTTGGGTTTGGATCAACATGAGGGTGAGTATTTTTTTCATTTTTGGATGAACTAACCCTTAAATGTAAATGTAAGAACATCCATTCAGATCCGCCTTGCCTTGCCTTGCCTTAAACAGCGATTTCACATAGTTTTGCTTTGTATTTGTATGTCCTTTGTTTGTTCATTAGACTGTGGTCTTCATTTGATTTTGGTGGAGAACATTTTGGATATGACTGGTGTGATCTGTATGGACCTTTCACCTTCTTCAGTGTTAGACAATGACAATCCGTGTGAGACACAATGATCTGGTGGACTAGAGTTAGATGTCCAAAAAGTCCTATTACCTGTTACATGTGGGGGCGGTGTGTGATGTATGTGTTTGTGTGGTCTAGTGGTTGTGTGGTCCAGATCTGAACTAGTAACCCAAAAGGCTGGAGGTTCAAACCCTGTTGTACCACCAATTGCACCAATTAATTAATACCAGGTTGCTTCAGGTTTTTTTCCCTCTGCAGTAAAAGCACTAGAAGTTATTTTTGATACAAGCACAAGCTAAATGACATTTAGTCATTTTTAACCTGTGCAGATGCTCCCGATTTCTTTATTTCTTATTCAGCTTTGGTTAGATAAGTTACCTTCTCATCTGGCCTGCTTTCTTGTGGGTTACACTCTGTGCTGACCTGAAGTTGCCATCAATGTCTCATTCATTGTGGGCTGCAGTATCTCTACAGCATACTAGTGTCATTATAGATTTGCTCAAAGCTTCAGTACCACATGTTCCTGCTTTCAGAAATAAAATAAAAAATCACAGGCTTTATATGTCTCCACGGGGTCATCCTGTATGGCAGTATAACTCTTCATTGCATTTGTAATCTGTTGCTAATTTATTTCATTCTTGTAAAATGATTCACCACTTTTAGCACTGTGCATGAGAAAGGCACATTTGTCCTTTTAATTCTCTGGCTACTTGATTCTCAACTACAAGGTCTCCTTACTCCCCTTGGTCTTAGTTCCGCTCCTTGGCAGTAGGTGGCAGTAATGTCCTACATTTGAGCTCAGATGAGCTAGTACGTTAGTATGGACCATACTACATGAACACCGGAGACCCCGCTGTGAAATACATTCAGTGCATGTAGCAACGTACGACCTTTCCCTCTCTACCTCTGCTGCTCTCTTCCTCTCTGAAAGGATTAATTGTGAATGCACAGACAGTTTCTTAAAGCTAATGATTAAAAAGAAACTCAGAGCTCTTCCAATTACGACCCTGCCAAGCATCCATGAGATACTACAGCCCTAATTGGTCAGATCATTAAATCGGAAAGGAAAAAAGCAGAGAAAAGGAGGAGAAATGAGGGAGAGGGTCTACGTAGTGAGTCTTCATGATTCCGTGGTAAGAAAAGTAGAGGGAGTGTATCGAAAAGGGGAAAGGTATGCACTGTGAGATTGTTCCCATGGAGACAGCAGATTCTGGGATGCTTTGGGGAGGAAAAAAAAAAAGTTTCATTTTTGTTGATTGCAATGAAATTCCACTTGGCTAACTGCAAATGTAGTGTGTTATAATCCAAAGCGTAATTACTGTACACCTGCCGGAAATGATAGTGATAGTAATGTTTTTTAAATAATCTTTTTTCTCAGACTTAGGGCAATTTACAAGAAACATTGCTGATTAAAGCAGAAAATGTAAAATTAGATCTAGTTAGATTATTCAAAACACAATGTGAAGGGACGATGGGTTCACAACTGATTGTACTTCCTTTAATGTGACGTATTTCCAAGTCAAATGAGAAAAAGTGTTGGGTAAGACCTGACTTTATCCATTGGGAATTGATTGAAATGGAAAAAGTGGGTTTTACATACCAGAATAGGAATGCAAGTTTGTTTAAAAAGTGCTTAAAGAGATCATTTGTCCAAAAATGACATTTCTGTCATCATTTACTCACCCTCATATGTTCCAAACCTTTATGACTTTCTTTCTTCTGTGGAGGTGGAACCCAAAAGAAGATATTTTAAGTAATGCTAGTAGTAACCAACCATTTTTAGTGACCATTGACTTCTATTGTAGACTTGACATCACAGAAGAAGTCAAGCAGGTTTTGATAACACGAGGATAAGTAAATGATGACAGAATTTTCATTTTTGGGTGAACTAACATTTATTTATTTTTAATTTTTTTGCGATTGGTTAACATTATCCAATAGCCTGCACAGTCTAAATGACATCAGCAGAGAGGAATGTTGAATTTTATGTTGACTAAGTTTAGACATTCATAACAGTAGTATTACACAGTGTAAAAAACAATAGTGCAAAACAAAAAGTGACATTCACCGTTGCATTAAGCAACAACAGAGCGTCACGCCTCGTAATAGCCACTCTGCAATTGTTAGTGATGCTGTCATCTAACAGTCTGTTTGTCACGGATGTACACTCACAGATAGAAGCTTTCATTTGAAGCTCTCGCTGTCTCTGAGAGCAAACGCTCTATCAAATTCATTCGCTCTGTTAGACAGACGCCTAAAGTGAAATGCTGTCGTTGTGGAGCTGCCTGTTTTGTCCGGTTGTTCCTCAGAGGGTTGCTTTGTGTCTGCGTGTGTTTGTCCTGATCCGCTGTTTAGGCCTGACCTCATGAATCCATTAGCGCACTTGTTCTGTTCTCCCGTCCCCTTCATTTCTCTAAAGACTTGCCGCTCAACGGGAAAACAAGCTCATGTAAGTGGGAGGGAGGGGAAACCCTTGTAAAGAAATCCGACCAGATGGGCAAAGACACACACACACACACACACAAAAAAAGCACACACTTCACATTAAGTGCCATGGATCTTTTGGTGTGTTCTGAGATGAGGTGGCTGTCAGGCTTGTCATTCGAAGCGGCAGCCTTATCAGCAAGTGCGATATGATTCTTGTGTGTTACGTTTGTGGTTTGTGTGTGGCTTGTAGTGTGTGTTGTGGGTTATTAATAGGTGATATGTGTTACACTTACGAACGGTAGGGCTCTCGGTTTCCCGTCAGCACTATTGATGAAGCCATTTGGCTGTTTTAGTTTCACTCCTACACACACACTGTTTGTGGCATGTGTGTAAAGCTCATCCTGTTGCTCTTCACCGCATGAATTCAAGAGGGAAAAATTGAGTATTTGCTCTGAAGTGTACTACCTGATCAGTGCCTAATACTACACATCAGTGCCACACAAAATCTTTAAACATTATAACTTGCAATTGCGCGTTTATCTCACAATTCTGAGAAAAGTCAGATTTGCAAAATTGTGAGAAAAAAAGGCAGAATTCTGAGTTGAAAAGTCGCAATTACCTTTTTGTATTTTTAATTTAGTGGCAGAAACAAGCTTCCATACTTTTGGGCCATTCTGTTAATAACATGGAAAAGTAAATAATAATAATACTTATATTAATAATAATATATTCATAAACAATTTTTAATACGAAAACTACATTACGCCTGATGCCAAATTGTTTTTGAGAAAAGCTCAGTTACTAAAAGAGGACCTATTATGCATTTTCTTTTTACTTTTTCAACTTTCGTTAGTCTTTAATGTTGCTGTTACATTTAAATAATTCCCACCCAAGACATCCACAAAAAAAATGGGGTGAAGCCTGGTTGGAGTCATGTTAGTAGTGTGTTGAAACTTGCGGTTATGGTAAGGGCTCTGACCAATCACAACACACTGGTCCAGCTGACCAATCAGAGCACATTGTGCTTTTCAAAAGGAGGGGCTTCATAGAGACCGTAACTAAAACATAGAGTTACTGACAGACTGGGAAGAGAGGTGTTAAAACAATGTAAAATATGTGAAATTATTATTTATTGAACATTCAAGCATGGAAAACTACTCTAGTAGATCCCAAAAACAAAATTAGGACTTTGTAAAAGGGCATAATATGTCTTCTTAAATTATGTGGAACACAATTTTTTTTTTTTTTGAAGCCAGGGTGAAGGGCATAATTAGTGACCGAGGTGGAAGCTTAGTTGCCTTGATTCTTGAGTCAGATACTGTAGTATTGATGAAAGATTGTTGTGTCCTTCCTGTGGTGTGTGTGTGTGTGTGTGCGCGTGTGTGTTGTCTCCACAGAGCTGATGTTGGTGCCAGGCTGTATTGATCAGTCCTAACAGTTATCCCAGCCCTTTAAACTCAGCTCAGGACTACTGCAGCACAGAATTAAATGAAAGAAAACCCTCAGAGACAACAGGACGGTGAGTGTGGAGCAGGGAGAGGAAAGGATGGAGTGAAAGAGTGAATGGAAGTCTGTTTGATAAAGAGTGTTAAGGGCTGAGGGCTAGGATTTCAACATGTTGAAGTTCTCAGAGCTTCATTGATCGAATGTCTTCCTCTCCGCCACACACTGACCATCAAACCATCAAAGATCACACAGTACACCACACCAATGGATCAGGCTTCCAGGAACCTGAAGAGTTACTGTACATGCTCACAAAAGCTCTAGAACAATACAAAGTGACTAAAGATGGCATTCTGTTTCAAAGGTGACCATTGTTATCCCTTTTTGACAGAAAGGGCTCTGTTGCTTCTATCAAAAGCTCAGATCTGACCTGCATTTCCAGATAATGGCAAGATCATGAAACTATAGGCGTAAAATGGAGTTAAAATATAACATGAAATTATAAACTCCCGTTCAATATATATATATTTTTTAAATGTTTTTGAAAAAAGTCTCTTATGCTCACCAAGGTGTCAAAAACACAGTAAAACAGTAATATTCCTGTTATGGCAAAGCTGAATTTTAGCAGCCATTGCTCTATTCTTCAGTGTCACAACTGACTATTCACCTTTAGTTACTGTTGCTATGTACGACAAGCCATGCTGCTCTCACACCACACATCATGTTCTCACGCAGTGAAAAATACAACGTGTTGACAGACAAGACAGAGCAGGTTAATTTTGATATGAAACAAAGTCTCAAATTTAAACAATAAATACTGTTTTGTGGCTCTTTAATGTGTCGTCCAAGCAGCTCTTGGAACTGACCATCTCTTCTTACTAGTTCATTTATAGCATCAAATAAACATGAATGAACATCAGAAGGAATGTTGTATCAACTGCGGAAAGACGTCAGTACACAGCATTTTTCAAATTCAAGTCCACCAACGTTAATCTTCTAACTCCCCTGACTGCTTTGTCGAACATAACGGTGGATTCGGTGTTATGATTGGTTAGATCATCTGTCAGTCAAACTCCCATGTAGGGTCAATTTTCATTGTAATAAGCCGATTTAATAATCTACCAAAGCTCAGAACTGGCCTGCAGCTCCAGATAATGGCAATAATGTTCTTATTAAAATAATGAATGTAATCATCTCTAAATCGAATAATTCTAAATGTTAAGTCTAAATTCCCATTTGTTGAACAACATTAGTAATATATATTTTTATCATAATGTGCTCCCAGTCGATCAACAACAGTCTCTGTATCTCATGTAGCATCACATCGCCAACTCTCATCAAAGAATAAAAAGCTTTCAATTGCTTTGGCTTTGCAAATCGCTGTCAGTGTGTATATTTTGACATAAATAATAATTAAATTCAGCATATTTATGCCACTACAAACTGACTTTGATGTAACCATGAGAAGTTGTTTATGATGTAAAAAAATAATAGCAATCAAATCACACATGAAATACTTTTTGATGGGCAGGGAAAAATTAAGTGGCTGGAGTAACTTTGCAGTGCGTCAAAAATAGAAACGGGTATTAGTCAACTGAATACACATCACTTCCATTGTTCACGGCTTTGTTGATGTTTTGTGCTGATCATTTTGACAGCAGATTTAAGGAGATGGTGCTTAGCCATTTTTTGACCTAAAACCACATTTTCTTCACTACAAACACACAGAATAGGGCCGGGAGGGGCATTGACTCTAGTACCCACGCTTTCACCAGATCAGTGGAAAAGAGATATGAGAAGCATACTATGACCAGCATAGATTTCTTCAAGCATCCGATGGGTAAAACAGTTTTGGCAGCCATGATTTAAGTAAGGGTCAGGCTCTTTGATTGGCTCCTGTGATCTTATGGCCGCTGTGTAATTGGCAGAGGTAAACTTATGGGCACACTGGCGTGACACTAATATGTCTTGTGGCTGTTGACATTCCTGTCCGAATTTACTGCTGTCATCAAGGTCACACTCCCTCTCTTTCTCTCTCTCTCTCTCTCTCTCTCTGTCTGTATAAGCCTTAGTCCACAAGAGTGATGACCACTAGTCAGGCTCAGAGAGCAGGGTGAATTCTCTGTCTGTCAAAGCCCTAAAGTATTTTATAGTGAGCCTTACACAAAACACACACACGCGCACACACAATGCATTCTTTTTTGACTTTCAGCAATATACGATGGCCTTCCATGAATAACAATAGGATTGTTCTGTCCACAGAAATTTAAATGTGAAATTTAATGACTGGATGTTTTTTGAAGGTGAAGTGTGTAATTTTTGAGCAGTCCAACATTGCAACATTACCTCCAAATAAATGGCTTGAGTTTGGTTCAGCAATAATACATTAGATTGATTGAAAGTGGCAGTAAAGACTTTGACAATGTTGCGGGGGAAAAAAATCTTAAAAATGTCTTGACCACCAAATCAGCATTCTAGATTGATTTCTGAAGGATCATGTGACAAGACTGGAGTAATGGTTGCTGAAAATTCGGCTTTGCCATCACAGGATTAAATTACTATTTAAAATATAATAAAATAGAAAACGGTTATTTTAAATGATTATATTTTATAATATTTCTGTTTTTACTGTAGTAAACACTTGGTCAGCAATTGTATATATAATATTTGTATTATCTTTTATTGTTTAATTTGAAAATCAGCCCATTACAGGTGCACTGTAAACCCGAATAAGTTGGCAAAAGCATGCTGGGAAATAGAAATCCCAGCCCTGTTTCAGTTAAACTTAAGTTTGTCTAAATTAAAAGAAATAAGTTCATAAAACTCAAAACAATGAAACAGTTCAGTTTACTTAAAATATATCAGTTCTGTGAACTTGAAAGAAAAAGAAAGTGAGTGTTGAGTGTTAGGGTTTACAATGAGTGTATATGGCTCTGTGAGCAGGTGTTGTTCATACATGATATATATATATTTTTTAAAATCTCTAAATGGTGGTGGCAGATTTTGTCTCATTAAAGTCATGACAGATTAGATTAACAACAATCAGTGACCTCAGTGGATTAAAAAATCCATATAGTACAAGAGAGAGGGAGAAATATGAGGATGGTGTGGAAGTGTGATGACGTCACTGGAATATAGCCCCATCGATCCACAATCCGGCTCTGAGCTGTCAGTTTACTGCTCAGATGTGACGATTTTTACGGGCTGTGCACATGCTCTTATGCACGTGTGCTCAGGGAAAGAGAAGATATGAAAATGAAGTGATGCAAATCAAATCCTCACTATGGAAGAGTCATGCTTTTTCTCAGAACTCTGAACTGGATTAACACCATCTCACCAGAGGACAGACACTCTCCGTGTGGAAGAACATTGTGTGATATTGGACATGAATGCAGATTCTAAGGTTTTCTAGTCTCTCATTAAAAATAAGCTGGATTCAACCACTCGATTTATCATTAATTTATTCTGTAATATATTTTCTCATTTGATGTCTTTTTCTGGATGCATAGGCGCTACTGAATAAAGTTGGACCTGCTAGCAAATAGCGAACATCCTCCAACTACATATTCCACTAATTATTTGAATAATTCTGACTTTATAGTAAACATGTCTATCCACTTGTCATGGATCACAGTTTTGCAATCAGATTCAGGTTTTTTTCTTTTTTCTTTTCCTGAATTCACGTTGCACTCTTGTGCTTATGTGGGCGTTGAAGGATCAAATCTAGCTGGCGTCATGTCCCGATCCCCCTCCCGTTCCAGTAATTTCTTGTTCTCTCTGCTCTTCTATAAATAAATGTGGCAAAATAGATGTGTTGGACTGGTTCAAAGTAAATTAGAGGAGTAATGAAATAACAAAATTTTTGAAAATATTTTCAATTAATTTTCACACCAGATTCACACCGCATGCCAATGACAAATCTTAATCATTTTCTAGGAAAAGTGTGGATAATAGAATTAAATGTGGAGCAAAAAGAGCAAAAGAACAGCATTTATTTGAAATTGATTTTTTTTTTTACTCTTATTACTCTTATAACTTCCTAAACAATTTAATGCATCATTGCTGAATACATTTCTTAAAAAAAAAAAACTAATTGTATTGACGAGCTCCTTGCAACTTCTTTTCCATCAGTGCTTGACTGAATCCTGTTAATGCGCTCTATCTTAATGCACTGATTCTCAATTTCTTCTCTGTTGCAGTCTGTACTTCTTCGAACAGTCTTGAAACTTTATTTCAGCACTTCTTTTGTATTTCTCATTTGTAAGTCACTTTGTACAATGTTGTGCATGTAAAAATAAAAGCAAAATTGAACAAGGGCTGTCATGCTCAAAGTATCGGAAAAGTGGTCCATACGACTCATGCACTACATTCCAAATCTTCTGAAGCGAAGGAGTTTTCCTTTATCGGTGAAGTATTCCATTAAGGAAAGCAGCAGCTACATTTCAGTAGAGAGAAAGCGTGTGTTAAAGCATGTCTGAAGTGTGACGTTCTGTCTGTCTGTGTTTTAGTGTGTGTGTTTGCTTCAGTCAGTTCTGTGGACTCCAAGGGCCCATTTCTTCAGTCTGGTGAACAGCCTCAAATCAAAAACACTCTCCATCTCCCCCTCTTTTTCCTCCAGCATCCCAACAGAGCACCGTGAGCTTTTTTCAATTATTATCAGCTTAACGGGTGATCCTGAAACCAATCAATACGGGTTGAAGAAAACTTTTCACAGTAAATAATACTTTCCTTTCTTTCTCTCTCTCTTCTTTAGTAACTAGAGGTGTTTCTTTTTCTCATTCTTTCCATTCATAAAGTTTTCCATTTTGGTGTTCCTCTGTAGCTGTAGATGCTGCCACTGAGAGGCCTCGTCTATTACAATTGCCCTGACTCAGCTAGCCTGTATTTAACCACCTCATAATTCACCCCGCCTAATTCTGCACACATGAGAGACATGTAACGCCTCTGCTGTTAATAAACTGAGATTTAGTGGCATTTAATGAGATTATGAGCTTGATAAATCAATTATATTTCAATTAAATACTAACGGCTTTCCGCATTAATGCCGTTTAATATATCCCTATTGTTAAAGGATAGGTGATTGATATAATCCAGGCTAAATCTACAATTTTACCCCAGTTTATATTCGATCAAATACAATAAGATGATAATTGAATGAATTCTCTATTATATTAACGAAAGAAATTAAATGAAGGTAATATAATAGTGAGCCAAAGAGGAGATCGAACTAGCAAAAGCAGTCAGAGCTGTGGCCTAGTAGTTGTACTGTAAGCATATGTTCTGTGACACTTATTTGGCTGAAGTTGTACAGACTTTTTAAATGACTGTTTTTCATTTTGTCTATTGACAAGGATAATTCCACGAGAGTGTTTTTTTTATAATGTTTAAAAAAGTTTGAAAACTTGTCTGTGGCTGCAATAAGCATATGACGTTCTATTATAAGTTTGTTTGTTTATTTATTTTGTTTGTTTGTTTGTTTATTCATTTATAAAGTTTTAAAGGGGTCATATAATGCCACTTTCACAAGATGTAAAATAAGTCTCTAATGTCCCCAGAGTGTGTATGTGAAGTTTTAGCTCAAAATACCCAACAGATCTTTTTTTATAGCATGTTAAATTTGTCACTTTTTGAGGGTGAGCAAAAACACTCTGTTTTTGTGTGTCCCTTTAAATGCAAATGAGCTGCTGCTCCCAAGAAGAGGGCGAAGTTTCAAGAGCTTGTGTTAGCACATAGAGTTAGCAGCGCTGATTACCTCACACAGACTCACTGAAAATGTCAGAAACTGTTCAGCCTTTAATGTTTAAACCGGAGTCAGACAATTATGGAGAGACTCAAGAAGAAGTGACAACATTTAGAATGCAACAGGACGTTTCTGAATGGATAGTGGATGAATTTATGTAGCTGATGTGGAGTTAACTATCTCAAAGGATTAGTTCACTTTCAAATAAAATGTTCCTGATAATTTACTCACCCCCATGTCATCCATGATGTTCATGTCCTTCTTTCTTCAGTCGAAAAGAAATTAAGGTTTTTGATGAAAACATTCCAGGATTATTCTCCTTATAATGGACTTTAATTTACTCCAAACGGTTGAAAGTCAAAATTACAGTTTCAGTGCAGCTTCAAAGGGCTTTAAACGATACCAGACGAGGAATAAGGGTCTTATCTAGCGAAACGATCTGTCATTGTCTAAAACAATGTGAATGTATATGCTTTATTTAAACAAATGATCGCCTTCCAAGTGGTTCTGCCAAAACCGCACTTTTGTATTCTTCAAAAAGCTGTCCTACGCCTTCCCTATTCTACTTACGGAACAAACTGCTTATTTTTCTCCATAAGTAGAATAGGGAAGGCGTAGGACATCATTTGTTTATATAAAGCATATACATTTAAATTTTTTTAGAAAATGGCTGATCGTTTCGGTAGATAAGACACTTATTCCTCGTCTGGTATCGTTTAAATCCCTTTGAAGCTGCACTGAAACTGTAATTTTGACCTTCAACCGTCTGGAGGCCATTATAGTGGAATAATCCTGGAATGTTTTCATCAAAAACCTTAATTTATTTTTGACTGAAGAAAGAAGGACATGAACATATTGGATGACATGGGGGTGAGTAAATTATCAGGAAGATTTTATTTGAAAGTGAACTAAACCTTTAAAGTCATTGATTAGCATATTCTGTCATGATAATCTATAAATCGCTCATGTGGGAACTGTTTTAAAATGCTTACAGAGCCAGAGAATATATGCTGCATGAAGGTAGAACAGGTATAGTTTAGTTTAATTACGGTTATAACTTACACTGTCATCTTGCTTTTATGACATGCCATTGCATTTGTGTTACACACTGTATTATAACATGGCCTCACCCCTTTGTTGCGTGTTCTCGGGGGCAGGGTTTATGTAAATTTTTGAGTTAGTGATGTCACTAACCCGGGAAGAAGCTCGTTGTAGTCCCTACCAGCTGTGTGTTGTAGTCCTTAAACAGAGAATTCTTTCAAAGAAAATATCTCCATTTGTATTGAACTTTGAGCGTCCTAACTTTGCAGATGTTGTTTGTGCTCTATCATTACACACTAACTAAAGTAAAAAAAAAAAGTGAAATCATAATCAAGGACCCCTTTAAAGTCACATTGAAATCAAAATTCAGTTATTTATTTATTTAGTTTTTGAATTGAATATTGCATAAGTAATAAGTAATAAAAATGTATCATATAACCTGTCTAAAACCAATGGAAATATTTTTACCTCAAATTCACACTTCTTGGTAGCAACCATTTCTACATTGTTCTCATTTTCTAATATCCATTTAACCTCAGGACAACTACAAAACTGCAGTGTATTAAACCTCCTCCGCACAAGCAAATGAGGGATCCCGACAGGGAGAAGAGGAGGTGGAGGAACAGACAGAGTGAAGAAGGGAGGAAGGGGAGGGTGGGAGATATAAATTTAATATTCTGTTGTCATCATAAAATGGCGCTGTGGCTTTAGTGTGTCAGAATTGAGCGCTGAGCCGCAGATTTACTCCAGATGTCAAAAGAAACGGCTCTTCATATTTCAGATGGTGTCACGCAGCACTCTGGCTTGATGAGTGATCTACGGCTCTCATAGCTGCTGCGGGATGGACATGTCAGACTGTCTTCAACTTCCTATTTTACAGGGAATCATTGTCCTCTCTTTTTTTACTCCTTAAGAGGAGGCTCTTTTAGCACCTTATCCTTCTTTTGTCATTTCACTTGCTAGTCTATTTTTCATATGGATATGTAGTGATCTGAGAGGGTTTTATTCCCATTTGCCTTTTTGCCACTCTAGCACTTCTTTTTTGTGACTCATTTTCTTCCTGTTTTATTTTTTTCACTCATTATTTATTCTTCCCCTGTTTTATGCTGCACAATTCACATCTTATGATCTGTGCATGCTCAGCATTTCATCTGAGGAAACAACACACACACACACACACACAGTATCCTCACTGTTTGCCCATGGACGCACTCACCTGTCAGGTCATTTTTTAAAGTCTAAGATGTCAAAATGTAGTATTGACTCCCATTGTTAGTTTCTCCCTTGAGGGAAGCTGGTAGGCGGGGATGGGTGTAGTTTTGTGTATGTGTTGGAGTGTGAGAGATCATTAGTGGTTCTACCTAAAGAAAACATCAATATTACTATTGCTCATACTGTCTTCAAATCCCCTAACCCTAAGTATAAACCTTGGGCACATAACTCGTCCCACACTGTACTATAGATATGAATGGTACCTCGGATTGTGTGTCTTGTTGAGGAGGGGTGTGCTATTGCTTTCTAAGAGATTTGAGTTTTTATATGGTAGATGATAAAACAAGTCTAAAATCATATCCATGTATCTTTGTGAATTGAAAAAATCTCATAAAAAATTGCTGGATAGAAAATTAAGATATGAATCGAATTTCCAACATTCCCGTTAGAGAATGTGCGCATATCATGGATAAGGTTGCATGATATATCTCTTCCATATTGTTCTTGGTTTTGGCTAATCAATTTGTGAAGAGTTTTTTGTGGTATCAGCCGATTGGATATTTAATTGTGTGTGTTTTGCCTTCATCTAACTCTTATTTAACTCTCTTTAAAACACAATTTAAGAACACAGTTAAAGGGTTAGTTCACCCCAAAATGAAAATTCTGTCATCAATTACTCACCCTCATGTCGTTCCACACTCGTAAGACTTTCATTCTTCTTTGGAAGACAAATGAAGATATGTTTGATGACAGAATGCTGTCAGATTTCCTTCCATTGACTGCCTTTGCAACTTCCACTTTGATGCTTCAAAAACTTCATAAAGAGATTGGAAAACGAATCCATATGAATCGAGTGCTTTAGTCCAAATTTTCTGAAGAGAATCGATCGCTTGTTATGATGAACAGATTTAATTTAGGCTTTTACTCTCATGTTACTCTATTATTTAATTTGGATTAGCGAACATAAGCAGAAGCTCAACCAAAGCTGCTACACGCGCAAGAACAAACCTCTTCCGGAAGCTCAAACGTGCCGTGTAAGTTTACATGCGAGTAAAAGCCTAAATTAAATCTGTTCGTCACAACAAGCGATCGATTCTCTTCAGAAAATTTGGACTAAATCACTCGATTCATATGGATTCGTTTTCCAATCTCTTTATAAGGTTTTGAAGCATCAAAGTGGAAGTTGCAAAGGCAGTCAATGGAAGGAAATCTGACAGCATTCTGTCATCAAACATATCTTCATTTGTCTTCAAAGAAGAATGAAAGTCTTACGAGTGTGGAACGACATGAGGGTGAGTAATTAATGACAGCATTTTCATTTTGGGGTGAACTAACTGTTTGAATGTAATCTTTATTAATATCTTTCTTTCATACTGGACATTATAATGTTGTGATGCCTAAATTCACATCTAGCATTTAAAATGTGCAGTTATTTTATTTTTTTTAGTGTTTCATTTAATTTTTTTTATTAATTTGGACAAAATGGTATATAATTTTAATTTTGTCATTTAATGATTACTGGCCATAACATGCATATAATTATTAGTTTATTGGTTTTGGCCAGAATTACTGCATCCTTAGTGATGGAATTGCAAATGCTGGGAGAATTGTCAGGCTAACTGCTTACTGCTCATATAGCATCAAGTTTTACACTGGAAAGTACATCTATTCTTGAGAAAATATAAAATCTAGTTTTATCTCGCCATTATGTGATGTATGCATGCTAGCAGTGATGGAAATATTTTTTCATGGTGGTTTGTGCAAGTGTTTGGTTCATGGCCATGGTACTCGTTATTTAATTAAGGCACGTTACACATCATGACTTAAAAAAAAAAAAAAAACTCAAAACTGAGTTTTTCTCTCATTCTCTCTCTCTCGCCCTCACTTTTACACTGGGGTAATGATGCTTATCTTTTGCAGACTGTGTCATCAATAACCTCTTTCCTGAATGTTTGTGTGTGCATGTGTGTTTGTCTATATAAGGAGCACTCTCTCATTTTGCGTTCATGCTCTACTGAATTCATACATGAAATATGCCATCTGAGATTATCTGCTTTTCAAACTAACACTGTGGGAATGCAGGATTATGTCATCTGGAAATAGATTTTAATATTTAGTGTTCAGACAGACTAGTTTTGGTCCAGAATTGTACACAAAACCATTCTGGTAATGTGAATTTATTCAGATTTGCAGGAAACGTGTAGCTTTCAGCATTCAGAAGAGCAAAATTCCAGTGTTGATTTTCATCTTTCTCTCTCTCTCTCTCTCTCTTGCTCAGGTTATTCGTAAACACTTTACTTTTAAAAATAAATGTAGTGAAAACATTTTAGTGATGCTGAAAATAGTACTAGATTGGATGTGCTAATGAGGTTTATAGTGCATTAAAAGGATACATTCTAATAACAGCATAACAATATTTCCACAGAATTATGCAAATGCATATTTAGAAAACAAAAACTGGCATCTATTATATTAAAGGGTTAGTTCTCCCAAAGATGAATTGATTATGTCATCAATTACTCACCCATATGCTGTTCCTTCGGAACACAAATGAAGATTTTTTTTAATGAAATCTGAGAGATCAAGAATCAAGTCAATCCACTGAAAGTCTTCTAAAGAGACACAATCACTTTATATGAAGAACAGATTTAATTTATGCTTTTATTCCCATATAAACATTGATCAGCAAATGTACATGGAGCACTCAAATCTGGTAAAAGGAAGCGTGAAAAAATATAACTTCCCCTCCCTCTTGCAGCGACATGTCTTCTCTTCTCTGATGACGTGCTTATTTGAGAGAGGGAGGGACAATCTGTCACTCACATGAGATCACAGCAATATCTGCATTTAACTCTATTTGGTCGTTACCAATAGAGTTCAATGGAACTTGAGACCATAGTTGGCGGTCCAACCATCCAATCAATTCCCGATGGACAAAATCAAGTCCTGCCCAACATTTTTTCTTTTATATCGAGAAGCTGTTTCAGTCTAATATATGTCACAAAAGTGCAGAATCGCATGAACAACTTCCAAAGATTTTTTTTTTCTTGTTCAGATGGTTTCTAGAATGCTTTTAAAATGTTTTGCGCTACATAACCTAACTGCAACCAAAAAAGTAACATTGTAAAACCGTTTTGTGTTTCAGAATTAGAAGAATGTGGCACAGTTTTTAAGATTAAAAAACATGGCGGTATAACTTGATCATTTTAGGCAGGATTAGTATGCATGGAGAGGTGTTAAACATGAGTGAGTTCACAAACAGGTGTGTGTGCGCATGTGTGTGTATATATGTGTGTGTGTGTAGGGCAGGTTGTCAGGTCTAGTGGCATATGGTGTGTGTGCACCCAGGTGATGTCAAAGCACCGTGCCACACTCTGACTCTCAGCCCCATCTGATGACCATCTGTACCCCTTCTTCAAAGACTCTCTCTCTTTCCCTCTCTCAACCCCCCCACCTGACAAATGAATTATTAACTCTCTCGTTCAGTTGACATCCGAGCAATTTGTTTCATCCTTCCATTCCGAGGTGGGTGGGGGGGGGGAGTACTCTGCTCTATTGTTAACAGACAATCCCCTTCTGGCATCAAATTATAACAGTGTCAATGATGTAGTTTTGATTAATTGATGACATCATAGTTGTGTTATTTTTGTGGGTCTGTCTGATTTGTGATCATTAAGCTGCCAATCACACGCAGTGTTGTCATACACTGTATCCATGATCGCCCTGTGTCTCGGCACTTTGTGACATGTGGATATATATTCTTCGATACTCAATTTTCTGTAAAATGTTTCTTTATTCTTTTGAGTGCAGGATATGTCCCAGAGCCTCTTTAGACACTTTGCCATCTGTTGTGTTAGGATGTAGTTTCACCTGTAATTGTGTTTTGAGCGATTTTCAGACAGACTATTTCAAAGACATGCTGTTATTTAGTCTGAGGATCTAATGCGAGTGCAGCGTTAGTAAATAAAGTAAATGAATGAAAGACCTGGAGATCATAACAAAAAAACTAAATGGCCAGGAAACAAAAATTCACCCTATTTGAACTTGCTTTAACCTTATTTATGAATCGCAAACGCCTTTCATCATGTCGTATCATCAGGTGATCAATCACATGGTAATACGTGCTTTTTAAGGTTAACATAAGAATGTCTTCAAAACATAGTTCTCAGAAGCACATCAAAGACTCAAAAGGATGAGATCAGACACGTTAGATATGGACCCTTTCATCTTCAAAATATATGAACGCATATTCATATATTTGACTAAACAAAGGTCGTTCTAATATATTTACACTTTAAAGGCTGCTTGACTCCTCTTTGCTGTTGATCTGTGGCAGAACGGTGGTGATGAGTGTGATCTCTTTGAGATACGATTTCATCCAGCCCGTTTTATCTGAGGAGACGTGGGAGTGCCTTTTTGGGTGCCTTCTGCAAAAATGGATGAGAAAATAACTGACAAAAGAGAAATAAAAATAAACAAATATTAAGTTATATAAAGAAGTGCTTTACACTGTTTGATCTCTAAAAATATCCTATAGAGCATGGTAAATGTTAGTCAAATGTCATTGTCAAGGAGGGAAATGGCAACATACATGTAGTGTTGTTTTTGGTGGCCTGTTTTAATTTTAGTTTTAGTCTAGTCTTTGTGTCAAGCGGTCATTTTAGTTTTTATTAGTTTTAGTCACGTTTATACTCTTTTTAGTCTAGTCAAGTTTCAGTCTACTAAAAGTCTGAGCATTTTAGTCTTATTTTAGTCAGAATTATCCATGACTATTTTCGTCTAGTTTTAGTCGACGAAAACTGATGACATTTAGTTTAATTTTAGTCAATGAAAATTGTATTTTAGTCTCTTTTTAGTAATGAAATTCTATTTAACCCAGTCAGTATAGAATAAGTACCTAGTAGTATAGACGAAACCAAAATTTTCTTTTAGCCAAACCCATTTCAAACAAGGTTATCTTTTTATATTATTGTTACCTTATTATATTATTGTTACCTTATATAATACCTTATAATGCCTTGAGATGTCTCTTAACCCTTTAAGACCTGAAGGCTTTTTTAGAGGGTTTTTTTTCTGAGCGACACACACAAAAGTAAAGACTCATAACTCCAAAACTGTAGCAAGGAGAATCAAAAGGTAGGTATCATTTGATAGAACACTTTTTAATTTTTTAGAAAATATAAATTACATTACATTTGTTCATTTTCATGCTGAAAACCCACTGATAAAAGACAAAAAAAAAAAAGTATATATATATATATATATACACACAGGTGCTGGTCATATAATTAGAATATCAACAAAAAGTTGATTTATTTCACTAATTCCATTCAAAAAGTGAAACTTGTATATTATATTAATTCATTACACACAGACTGATATATTTCAAATGTTTATTTCTTTTAATTTTGATGATTATAACTGACAACTAAGGAAAATCCCAAATTCAGTATCTCAGAAAATTAGAATATTACTTAAGACCAATACAAAGAAAGGATTTTTAGAAATCTTGGCCAACTGAACAGTACGAACATGAAAAGTATGAGCATGTACAGCACTCAATACTTAGTTGGGGCTCCTTTTGCCTGAGTTACTGCAGCAATGTGGCGTGGCATGGAGTCGATCAGTCTGTGGCACTGCTCAGGTGTTATGAGAGCACAGGTTGCTCTGATAGTGGACTTCAGCTCTTCTGCATTGTTGGGTCTGGCATATCGCATCTTCCTCTTCACAATACCCCATAGATTTTCTATGGGGTTAAGGTCAGGTGAGTTTGCTGGCCAATTAAGAACAGGGATACCATGGTCCTTAAACCAGGTACTGGTAGCTTTGGCACTGTGTGCAGGTGCCACGTTCTGTTGGAAAATTAAATCTGCATCTCCATAAAGTTGGTCAGCAGCAGGAAGCATGAAGTGCTCTAAAACTTCATGGTATACAGCTGCGTTGACCTTGGACATCAGAAAACACAGTGGACCAACACCAGCAGATGACATGGCACCCCAAACCATCACTGACTGTGGAAACTTTACACTGGACCTCAAGCAACGTGGATTGTGTGCCTCTCCTCTCTTCCTCCAGACTCTGGGACCCTGATTTCCAAAGGAAATGCAAAATTTACTTTCATCAGAGAACATAACTTTGGACCACTCAGCAGCAGTCCAGTCCTTTTTGTCTTTAGCCCAGGCGAGACGCTTCTGACGCTGTCTGTTGTTCAAGAGTGGCTTGACACAAGGAATGCGACAGCTGAAACCCATGTCTTGCATACGTCTGTGCGTAGTGGTTCTTGAAGCACTGACTCCAGCTGCAGTCCACTCTTTGTGAATCTCCCCCACATTTTTGAATGGGTTTTGTTTCACAATCCTCTCCAGGGTGCGGTTATCCCTATTGCTAAGTACACTTTTTTCTACCACATCTTTTCCTTCCCTTCGCCTCTCTATTAATGTGCTTGGACACAGAGCTCTGTGAACAGCCAGCCTCTTTTGCAATGACCTTTTGTGTCTTGCCCTCCTTGTGCAAGGTGTCAATGGTCGTCTTTTGGACAACTGTCAAGTCAGCAGTCTTCCCCATGATTGTGTAGCCTACAGATCTAGACTGAGAGACCATTTAAAGGCATTTGCAGGTGTTTTGAGTTAATTAGCTGATTAGAGTGTGGCACCAGGTGTCTTCAATATTGAACCTTTTCACAATATTTTAATTTTCTGAGATACTGAATTTGGGATTTTCCTTAGTTGTCAGTTATAATCATCAAAATTAAAAGAAATAAACATTTGAAATATATCAGTCTGTGTGTAATGAATGAATATAATATACAAGTTTCACTTTTTGAATGGAATTAGTGAAATAAATCAACTTTCTGATGGTATTCTAATTATATGACCAGCACCTGTATGTGTATATATATATATATATTTTGAATTTTGAATTTTTTTTTACTTGACATGGAATAACTCAGGAAGGCAATAAGATCAGAGAAAAATTATTTTTTGGTGCTGCTCTCCTACATGTGAGCTGCATCTGGTTCAAATTTTGTGGCATAAAGTATAGTTAAATAAAGTGTTATTCATTTTTTCGCAGCTAGATGGCGCCCACTTCTCAGCACTCGTTAGGAGTTTTCAAAATGGTTAGATGCATTAAAAAGCCGAGGTCCAGAAGCTTTAAGCGATACCTATTTTGTGTTATTCCATGTTGTAAAACGAACATGGATGGGTCCGAGATCATTGAATACACACTGCATCCCGGAAAGATGAGACACGGTTTTAGCCAAGTATGTTAAATCATTTCCTGTGTAATATCTTGTGAACAACGCAATATATTATGTTGATTTTGGATTCATTTCGTAAGAATTGTAAGAATCTGCTTTAAATAATGATGTGCATTTTCTATGATCTGTGCGTTTTTCATGAAGTTATGAGCACGTGAAATCTACATATTTCCCTACATATCGGTCCCTTTCTCTGTGTCAGACTTAACTTTGTTGTCATTTATGCTAAACTCACGGTAGCTGCATCTTCTAAATATTTTTTTTAAATTTTTTTAATCTTTATTAAATCTTTACGATACAAACAGTAAGAACACACAAATAGAGTCATTAATACAGAAATATCAAATAAGACAAGAGCAGAGCCAGGGGGAGTTTCAAATGAATACATTGAAGATAGAGCATAACTGAATGGTTTTAGCAGCCTTCTTATTTTTTGAATCATGGATGGAATTGAGGTACTGTTCCGTCTCCTTACCAAAAGCAATAAAGGAAGGTTTAGAATTGCTAAATTTGGCTTTGTGAATGTGATATTTCCCTAAAATGATCAATAAATTAATTAGGTATATTTCTTGGTGTTTTTATTCTTGTTATCATGGAAACCAAACAGTACATTTTTCCATAACAAAGAAAAATCAGCAATAAGTTTAACAGTAATGTATCGGGATAGATCTTTCCAGAAAGTGATGGCATAGGGACATTGCCATTGTACCATTGTTTCTGGACATGTTCCACAAAAAGAACAGTTAACACATTATGTCAGACTTAAACCTAAGGAGATAATGCTTAGCAGGATAATACCTATGTATGATTTTGAAAGAGACTTCTCTTACTTTATTCGTAAGGAGGTATTTGTAAGGAAGGTTCCAAATATTCCCCCAATTCACATCTTCTAAATAATGCCGCGAGTGGGGCTTGAAGAAGTGACGTCGCCTGCGTCTGCGCAGTGCGACCTGATTCAGCCCTGAAGTGAGACACAGGAAACAGAAATACTGCAAAATACTAACAATAACGTGACTAAAAGAGACGAAATAACGTTATAACATTTCGTCTCGTCTCGTTTTGGTCAACGAAAATGAAGAGACATTTTAGCATAGTTTTTATTTTGTAAACCACATTTAGTCTCGTTTTTATTCGTCAACAATATTGAATTATACATTTAATTATAGTCATCGTCAGATGACCAGGGCTGCGTTCAGCCCCGACAAAACGTTCCAAAATGTTTTTTAAACGGAAACGGTGGTGCATTGAACACCCTGTTCTGATGACGCAAGCGTTGCAACTATGGCAGTTGAGAAGGCCATTCTTTGTGTTCTTTTTGAAGAATTTTCGGAGCCTGATGAAATCGGTATAAATACGTGTTTAATACTGCAAAATACGCTCGACGTTACAGTCACTGCCCTTGCTGTCCAGAGTAAAAGAGAACATCCCAATCGAGTAAAGGGATTTGTGGAAACCTCTAATTATTGTGATACAACATTTGCCTTGCATTTCAGCATGAAAAGACTAACATTTCAGATGAAGGATAGTCCACTTCTTACCTCCGAGACTGTGTTATGATCTATATGACATTATTTTTATTGTGAGTATTAGGCTAATCATTATTGCTGATCTCTGTTGTGCTATGATATTGTATTATTTACCATTATATAATCAGAAGAGTATAGAAAAGTTTATGAAAGTGTCACTTCACAATACAATAGCAAAATATATAAATATGTATAGTATTTTTTATGTTACATTAATACCCATTGTGCAAGCTGTCTCTTTAATTGGTTGCCGCTGATTGGGCTGACATTTCTGACACACCCACCAAACAAGAGAAAACGTATCTCAAACCCGTTGCACACCGTTTCCAGGAAACATGTCGTTCAACCCGGAAACCGTAGCAAAACGTTGCGCACCGGTTTGTGCTTGAACGTGCCCCAGCATTTACGTCGCGGCTCGTCTCGTTTTCGTCATGTGATTTTCGTTGATGAAAGCTACACTACATGTGACAGGTTGAGAGTTGTTATTAATACTTGGTGTTGGTATCAGAGGTTATTTGTGCTTGTGTAAATGACATTTACTCTTGGTGTAAGCTGCTACCAGATTATAATATTAAAGCGGAACTCAGTAAGATTTGCGAAGCTCCCCCTACAGTTTCCTTCAGTGAATCACACTGTCATAAATACTCCAAACGCAGCTCTGGACTACAACGACTACAACGCTCACCAGCGCAGTAGTTTTGCAAAAACAGTACAAGAAACAGGAGGTGGGTAATTTGCAAATACAGTACACTCGATGGAGGTGGGTAATTTTCGAAATTGTCTTATAAAGTCATAATATATACATTGTTTTTGAATTACCGTAAAGCATTTTGTCACTCTCGCGTGAACGTGAACATGAGACGAGATTGTGTCGGGTCGGTGGAGCTCAAGTTGCAAGTGCTGTATTCTGGCGTAGACGTGCCAGAGGGGGTTAGTGGACGCCTCAAACACACCACTACAAGTCAATTAACCATCGTAAGGACTTAGAAAACTATTTATGAAGGTAAAAAAAGTTACTTAGTTCTGCTTTAAGTGCTTGTTGATTGTCCCAAGTTTAAGGTAAAATGGTTTAACCAGGAAAAGGACTAAAGATCAGATGGGTCTGGGAAATTAAAAATGCTAAAGCCCAAAGTATACTTGACTTTTTAACACGTACTCGAGGGTCAGCGTACAGTGCACGTGACGCAAATTTTGTCATCAGAAGAGTACGAGCACCGCCGGATTTTTGTAACCGCTCATAGTTTGTATGAGCAGGTCGTATGCGCAATTAATTTTTTACGCAGTAATTAGTTTATCCACAAGTTGGCAACAGTGTCGATTCACAAGGTAGGTGAGTGAAGAAAAACTGCATAAACAGTACAGACCGGGATGCATGCAAGCTACAGTGACTTTGGAGGCCTACATAGATGAGAGATTGTGCGAAGAGGTTAGAAAGTATCCTCATTTGTACAACTCTAGCATGAAAGAATACAAAGATATTTACATGGGTTGTAACTCGTAGTGAGATATTGCAAAAAAAAAAAATGCGTACGTATGCGTACAGCTCAAATTAAGTATACTTTGCAAGGCTGTGCATTTGACTGTGTGCGTATGCGAGCGTACACGTAAAAAAAAACGAAGTATACTTTGGGCTTGACCAAAGCCACCTTACTTCAGAAGACCACCACATGCCTCTGCTGGACCACGTATGTAAACGCTGCTAGAATTAACTGCATTTGTCAAAACAAAACCGCTTGACTCTCTAAATCAATGAACGGGTATCAAAAACATACTGTTATTTTCTTCTATAGAGGTTTGTGGAAACATATGCCTGCATTGAAGTCACATCAGTAACAGGTTTCCTCGGGCAACGATCTGGTTTGAAATGCACGGCTGCTCACGCACACACAAAGATCACGCACCTTATCCTTTGACAGAATGTTTAAGTAAGTCAATATTTATTATTTCATTAATCTCCTGACAGTAAAGCATCATAAACAATGATGCAAGCTTTCTGAAACTGCCCTGACGGGGAAGACAAAGAAGCGTGAAGACAGAGGAAACTTAATGAGGAAAGAAAAAGAGGAATTTGTGCGCTCCATCGGGAGGAAGAGCTTAAGTACTTTCTGACGGCATGCCTGTCTCTCCGACATCAAACGATTTGTTTTATCCGTTTCATATTCTGCTCCTCAAACCGCCGGCCACACGCTGCTTTGATGATGAAATGTCGAGGACACTGATACAACGGATCAGTACGTGTGTGTGCGTAAATCGGTTTGTGTGTGTGTCTGTCTGATCTGGGATGTTCGAGTGTGTAGATGCAATAACAAAGTTCACGGTGCCAGACAAAGGCTGCCATCATTGCCACAGCAACACCTGTGCTGCTTAGAGAGAGAACGAGCGGTGGAAGGAGGTGGGAGAGAGAGCAACAGATTGAGCGAAAGTAAGAGAGTCGCCGACAGATTCGTTTGTTCTCCTGCCAACTCTCTCTCCCTCCAGCAAACTCGTTCAATACAAAAGACGAGTGGGGGAAAAATGCTCAAAACAATACAGGAAAAAAGAGTGAGGGAGGGGGTGGAAAAGCAAGGAAATGTGCTAAAAGCCTCTCCTGGGTCAGCAGGATACAGCCTAAAAATAAACAAATAGCACTTATTGGCCTAGCAAAAGGGGAGACATGTCACTCAGTCTTCGAGGACTGCTTGAAATGGCCTCTTAAGAACCGGGAAAGAAACAAGCGTGAAACAGCAGCATGCAGAGTCAACAGAGACAGCTCTTCGGCTGGGGATGGATGTCTGTAAAAAGAGGAAAGGAGACAAAAAGAGGTGAAACACCTGTTTCTGAGACAGATTGTGTCTGCTGAGAACATACAGTGTTATAGGTATGTCTTCACACCATCTGCTGAAGCGGCGATCAAACATGTTCAAAGACTTGTATACCTAATTATACATATTTAACACTTAAGCCATGTTGTCTTCAAGTCAGGGCTGTCCTTTGGGAGTAAAATAGACTAGTTTTCTTCAGAGGCTTCAGGTGCAAGTCACATGATGCACAGAAAAGTATTAAACATAACACTGTTGTAGCCAGACATGACAAAATTGAGTACCATTCAAGGAAAGTCAGTTCACTCAGTGGCCATATTTGCAACACGCCTCCGGGCAGCTTTTTTGGGCAACAAAGACCAAGAAATGGGGATATCCTGAAATCTCAAAAACTGCTTGCCACACTTAAATAACATTTAAATACATTTAAATAACATAGCTAAATGTAGTTTTTTATGCTCAAATAGTGTTAAAGGTGCCCTAGAATCAAAAATTTTATTTACCTTGGCATAGTTGAATAACAAGAGTACATGGAAATGACATACAGTGAGTCTCAAACACCATTGTTTCCTCCTTATAAAAATCGTATTTGTTTAAAAGACCTCCGAAGAACAGGGGAATCTCAACATAACACCGCCTGTTACGTAACAGTCGGGATCATTAATATGTACTCCCCCAATATTTGCATATGCCAGCTCGTGTTCAAGGCATTAGACAAGGGCAGGCAGTATTAACGTCTGGATCTGTGCACAGATGAATCATCAGACTAGGTAAGCAAGCAAGGACAATAGCGAAAAATGGCAGATGGAGCAATAATAACTGACATGATCCATGATAACATGATATTTTTAGTGATATTTGTAAATTGTCTTTCTAAATGTTTCGTTAGCATGTTGCTAATGTACTGTTAAATGTGGTTAAAGTTACCATCGTTTCTTACTGTATTCACGGAGACAAGACTGTCGTTATTTTCATTTTTTAAACACTTGCAGTCTGTATAATTCACAAACACAACTTCATTCTTTATAAATCTCTCCAACGGTGTGTAATGTTAGCTTTAGCCACGGAGCACCATCAAACTCATTCAGAATCAAATGTAAACATCCAAATAAACACTGTACTTACGCGATTAGACATGCTGCATGACGAACACTTTGTAAAGATCCATTTTGAGGGTTATATTAGCTGTGTGAACTTTGTTTATAGCTGTTTAAGGCAAGCGCGAGCTCCGGGGGCGGGGAGCACGAGAATTTAAAGGGGCCGCAGCCTAAATCGACGCATATTTAATGATGCCCCATAATAGGCAGTTAAAAAAATTAATTTAAAAAAATCTATGGGGTATTTTGAGCTGAAACTTCACAGACACATTCAGGGGACACCTTAGACTTATATTACATCTTTTGAAAACACGTTCTACGGCACCTTTAAAAAAGCTAATACGTTAGGCTGAACCAACCTATGCGCATGTGCAGTCCTAAGCGTGCGTTTCAGGACATTGACTGTTTCTATGGCAACCAGAGCTTCTACTGGCAGTTGCGATGACATTATGACTGCCAATTGGCTCTTTTAGTATGAAGGCGGGACCTAGTATCCAATATTTTGTGTTGCACTTTCATTCATAGTAATTTGAATGCACCGTCTTGATATATTTAAAGCCTTTGGTGATAAGCAATTTTAAAGGTGCAATGTGTACATTTTAGCGGCATCTAGCGGTGAGGTTGTGAACTGCAACTAACGGCGCACACCTCTCACTCTCCTCCCTTTCAGAGAAGCTATGGAGGCCGTCTGGCCGACACAAAACAAAGATGTGTGAAGCAATGAGGTTTCTTCTTACTTCTAACAAAGAACAGTCTCTGCTTCTAATAAACCTAGACAACTACTACTACTACTACTACTACTTTGTGTGTATTCAATGTAATGATGATGCAAGCTGCCTCTAAAAACACAAACGATTTAGAAGAACAACAACATGGTGACTAAACGTGCTCTGTAGAGCAGTTTGTCCGTTTAGGACTGCTGTAGAAACATGCCGGCGCATTATGGCGACTTGACATGGAGGGGGGAACCGCAGTGTATGAGATAGAAATCGCTCATTCTAAGGTAATAAAAACATAATGGTTCATTATGCAAGGTCTTTATGCACTGCTGAAAACATAGTTATGTATATTATATTGAATTTGTCAATAGATCCTCTCAAATTTTACACATTACACCTTTAAGAGGAAAATCTTCCATGTTAATTAGAATTTTGCCCTAACACATTGAAATCTCATTGTAATAGTAATCAGATACTAGAATGTACATTTCCTGAAGAAAATGTGAATGGTGCTTGCAGTGGCAAAACTCGGCACTCTTGATTAGCATGATGCTAACATAATTACCGTCATGTTAGGATGTTTTTAGCAAGATGCTAACATGATTAGCATTTTGCTAGCATTATGCTAACACCATTAGCAAGCTGCTAGGATGTTTTTATCAAGATGCTAACACCATTAGCATGCTGCTAGCATGTTTTTACAAGATGCTAATCATGTAAGCATAATGCTAGCAACATGCTAACATGATTAGCATAATGCTAGCATGATGCTAGCATTATTACCATGTTGCTAGCATGTTTTTAACAAGATGCTAACATGATTAGCATGTTTGCTAGCATTATGTTAACATGATTAACATGCTACTAGCATGATGTCAACACGATTAGCATGCTACTAGCATGATGCTAACACATTTTTACTAGTTTGTGTCATGTTTAAACCCTAAGCTAATTACTATTAGCATGTAGCTATTCACTGCTACCATGTGTAGCATGTTGGAAGTCCAGTTTGCTAGCATGAGTCAAAAAAGCCAACCCCCATGTCTTTACGATGTTCTGATGCAGAGATATAGGTCTTGCTAAACGGTTGCTAGGGTACTCTGTTTGGTTGTTAGGGAGTGGCTTGGCAGCCACCAATGATGCTACTCCAAAGGCTGCTTGACAATATAAACCATCCCCCATGTCTGTATGATGTTCTGATGCAGAGATATAGATCTTGAAAAACGGTTGCTTGGGTACTCTGTTTGGTTGCTAGGGAGTGGCTTGGCAGCTACCAATGATGATACTCCAAAGGCTACTTGCCAATATAAGCCAACCCACATGTCTCTACGATGTTCTGTTGCAGAGATATAAGTCTTGCGAAACGGTTGCTAGGGTACTCTGCTTGGTTGCTAGGGAGTGGCTTGGCAGCTGCCAATGATGATACTCCAAAGGCTGCTTGCCAGTATGAATGATATAAACCAACCCCCATGTCTGTATGATATTCAGATTTGAAGATATCCCTCTATGCTTTGGGTTGCTAGGGTGCTCTAAATGGTTGCTAGGGCGTGGCTATGAAGTCTTGAAAGTGATGCGTGATTGGCAGTTTGCTGCCCCGAGTCAAATGAGCTCACCCTCATGTTTCTATGACACTTCTATCCAAAGATATTCCTTTGATCTTTTTCAATGGAAGTCTATGGAGCTTGTTACTAAGGTGCTCTCTATGGTTGCTAGGGCGTGGCTTGATAGCTTTAAAATTACCCTGATAGACTGATTGGTTGCCTGAGTAAAATGAGACCACCCCCTTGTCTCTATGACATTGTGATCCAGAGTTATGACTTGTCAAAATTCATCCCAATGTTAAGTCTATGGGATTTTTCGCCCGCCGGACGAACATCGTACACCCGATCGCTTTATAAAAGTCATAGCACACCATTCCCGAATAATCTGCACGATTTGACACCCCATCCGTGGGTCTGTGACAAAAACTGCGGGACTAGTTACGCGCCGAAATTTTGTCCAGAAGAAGAAGAAGAAGCAGAATAATAAGTATGCAGGAGAATAAGAATGGATGCTTTGCCTTTGGAAAGCACCATTAATTACAAATTCCTTATAGGTTTCACAAGGAGAACCATAAAAAGCATGTTGTCTCGTACACCATTATGCATTATGATTTATTCTGCTCGTACATTAAATGAGTGTGAACAATGTTCTCCACAATCAACTTGGGCTCACAATGCTTTTGGGAAATGCATACCTGATTGTCTGTGTTTTGTGATTCATCGTGCCATGCCATGGCCCCTTTTTCACGTTTGGTGCTGAAAGGCAAATTGCTCATCACTTGAATCTTGTCATGTCACGCCTGGTTAGGACACTTAATTTAGTCACTTGCTCTTCCTCTAAAACAACTTCATTTGTCACTTATGTCACAGGCCACTTGTGCTACTGGATAATGTTAATTATTAGCAAAATAGCTTCTATGTCCCATTTTAAGCAAACTTGCATTCTGTTGGCATCCATTCCAGTGTGTAACCACTTTTCATGTCTAATAAATGCCAGTTGGATAAGTCCCAATCAGTGTTAATGTTGCTAACGAAAACTATGACGAAAAATGTTCGTTGACAAACTTTTTTTCCATGACTAAAGCCCTATTCGGACGGGATTAGTTTTACCTGGGGAGGTGGGGGTAAAGTAATTATTACCAGAGCTTCTCTGTGATTTTAGTCCCGTCCGAATGTGCCATCTCGGTAATCATTACGGACAATGTCAGTAAAGATTACGGCGACTTTTACCTTCTGTAAAAAGGTCCGGAAAAATTACCTCAGGTAATACTAATCCCGTCCGAATAGATCCTCTGTAAATATGTACGGTAAAATTCCATCATTTCCTGTTTAAAAGTAGTTTTCTGCGCATTTTTCAAGCATGGAAGCACTTGAAGAAACATTCAGTTGTGTTGTAGGTGGTGGGACAAGTCTGTTGCAAACTTCAAGTATTTTCCACATACCATTCAGAGCAAAAAAAAGATTGAAAGCACTTGTCAGAGGCACAAAACTAATTTTATCTTTAGCTAAGTGCCTATTACCATCACAATCCAATCAGAATTTAATTAATAAATCGTTTGACCGGACCTAACTGTTATATGTAGTTTATATATTTACATTATATGTGTTTGCGCACATGGTATGAGAAAGCAACATATACCCACATGACGTCAGGGAGGTGACGGCAGTGCGTAAATCGAGTTACCCCTCCCACTTCTGCTAGTTTTACTGAGATATCGTGTCCCGTGCGAATTGGCCAGTTAATATTACAGACGTCCTGAGGTAAAATTACTTTACTCCACATCCCCATGTAAAACTAATCCCGTCCGAATAGGGTTTAAGACGAGACGATGAGAGACGACACCCATTTCATTTAACGATAAGGTGACTAAAACTACACATGCAATATTGTTGACGAAAAAAGACGAGACTGTAATGTGGCTAAAAGACCAAACACTTGACCAAAATCACTCTTTTGAAATCACGTTTTGTTTTTGTTGAATAAAGGAGACAAAACATTACAGACTGTCTTTACGAGCGGTCATGCTTACAGTTGCTAGATTTCCAGAATTTAAACCCCCAATCAGAGCTTCTCTGTTAAAAGAACACGTTTTACTTAATATTTGGCAACCCCGCACACGAGCCCTCTCTACTCTGAAGCGCACAGACAAGTAAGCTAAAGTTCAGCGCTCTTCATTTGAGATTTTCTACTTAAATTAAAGTGTCTATATTGCGCTGCTCGTTTACTGACTAAATCTGTGTCCAAATGCAGGCTGATATCCAGCAGTGGTTCTCAAACTGACGCGAAAAGTGCCGTTCATTTTATTCTACTCCACTTTAAAATAACAGGAAAACTGAACATGTATTTCTAGCAGGTAAAATGTCATACATACACGACATTCAATCAAATTACCTCATCTTTTACGGTCAAAACTGGCTGCACCCACACAAGCCAGCATCGCTACATTAGTGCTGTTCTCGACAATATAACGTTACCTTTGTAAAAGTGGGGATTAAGCACTACTAGCATAATGAACAAATATAGACACAGACTGCATAGAGATTTAAGATTAAAACTCTCTTCGATACAAAAACATTCCCTTCTGCGAGTTACTGTTTTTAATGTTGATCATATATATACCAGCAATAATATTGCCTGAATATAATATATATAATTTGCCAAATATTGATTTTATACAGTTCAACATACAAAAGGGTAATATTAAGTGATGTACATTTTAAACAATATTGTCATTATTTTTGCAACGAAAGCCACAGCAGAACTGCAGCACGCTGTTTCATGAACGAATCTGCGGCTTTGAACGAATCGTCAATGATTCAATGATTCATTCATAAATACAGCCGCTTGCTTTGCTACTGAAAGACTGAATGACTCGATGATTCACTCATAAAAACAGTGACTTACCGCCACCTACTGGCGGTTTTAATGTGATATTTAAAAGTATCACTTCGTTTTTATCATCATTGTATTTATTGCATTTAAAAAAAAAAATATTTAAGGCATTATTTATTTTACAAAGGTATTTATAAAGGTAAAAAATGCACTGGAAAAATCGATTTAAGAAGGCAAATATTGTCCCTTAATGAAAATGTATAACTACTAAGTAGAAAAGAGAGGGTGCACAGAAGGATGTCAAATCCCTAAACTGGTAACTGTAGTTTGACTAAAAGTAATGACTAAGACTTGACAAAAATGTGATGACTTGAAAGACTAAAATGTGACTAAGACTAAGGAGCATTTTCGTCTTAAGCTAAAGACTAAGACTACATCAAATATGGCTGCCAAAATTAACACTGGTCCCAATGTACTTTTTTAGGGGCCTGTGCATTAACATAAAGGGCCCTATTTTAATGATCTAAGCGCTTGGTCTGAAGTGCATGGCGCAGGTGCTCTTTTTTTGCTAGTTTAACAACGGAAAAAATGGTCGGCGCGGAAGGCGCATGGTCCAAAAGGGTTGTACCTAGTCTCTTAATTAGTCATGGGTGTGTTTTGGGTGTAACGTGCAATAAACCAATCAGAGTGTCATCTCCCATTCCCTTTAAAAGCCAGGTGCGCTTGCACCATGGCGGATTGCTATTTACATGGCGGAATATTGACACCAAAAAAGTCAGTTTAAATACATGTGTGTATTGCCACGAGTGGTCAAATAATTAGTCAATATCATTTGTCATTGCTGCAAATAGGTCATTCTGATACATGCAATGACTATCCATTATGACATGTAGGCATTTTTATCTTTATGGACACAATAATAATCTTTTACATTGTAATCCTTTTATTTTTAATATTTGGCATGTTTGTGTGTTGCTGCGCATCCCTGTGTTTGTAACAAGTGTATGCATGTTGTGCACCCCACCTATAGACGCATATTACTAACACGCCCTTTAAATAACAAAAATAAAAAATACTGCGCCATTGACTTTAGACCAGGTTTTTGTTGGTCAATGGCGCAGTCGTTTTCAGTTGCCTCAATAGCAACACAGCAACAATGCGCCTGAACACACCTCGTTTTCACACCCATGGGCGAACAGATGGACGTGGACGAGCTTTAATGTTCTTGTATCGACAATTATCTTTGGACAGTGTCATCTTTTGCGGATGAATTAGTCACACAGGGCAGTTGTGATAGCTTCTTATTTTTCGGTCTCTTTTAAGAGATCACGAGGACATCTTCCTTACTCCACACACTTACATTGGCACAACCCGTGAGCCATTCATCGAGGAAGTGACCTTACCAACGACATTGTGTCATATCGGCATCACCACTCTCTCTGCTCCTGGTCAGGGCAGTTTATTGCAGATGAATTAGAACCATTCGTTCGGTCCTTCCCAATGCATTGCTACCCTACCTCTCACTGGGACCACTCTTAAATTCTGTGAACAAATTATCCTTGCGTGTGCAGATTGAAACGCTGACAGTCAAGCCATCTTTCAGCCTTCCCGACCCCTTCAAATGTAATCTCTACTGCCGGTGAGCCAGTCAAACTCCATGACTGATGCGCTGTCAGGAGTGGGAGCAGCTGCTAGGCCGGAAAGCAGGCTGGCTACATATTTCCCGCCTGGACACATCATGCATTTTTCCTCACGGCACGTGATGTAGAGCGCGTGCAGAAGTGTCAGTGCGGCGACCATCATAAATGCGCGGTGCCGGTTTTTGATTGATTTATAAGCCGATTGTGGCACTAGTTATAGGTTAGAGGAGAAAGGAATTCTCGCCTGCCTCTGACACTAAAATAGTACAAATAATGTTTCATTTGTCATCTCACTTGCCATAAAAATCCCTGTGTTCTTGATGGAGAGTGTGGGTGTGTCATTTCTATGCTTTATGGTTTTTAGGAGCGAGTCATTTTAAAGATTTTAAAGATACGAATGATAAGAAAAGGAGCGCTCTGCATGTGAAGTTTGCTGTTAGCATTGTGCGACTGGGAACGTGTCAAGCTTATCATAGCATAATCCGTGAGCACTTTCCAACATATGATGTTTTATTAACAAAGTTTGGGAGGAGCATGTTTAGATAATCTACCCAATCAGCATATATATAACCAACTCACCTCTGTCCTATGACAGTTTTCTCGTATCCCTCCTCTACCTCAACCTAGTTGGGGGGGGGGGTACTATGGGTTCGGGCCAAATTCCGAGCTTGGAGCCCTCCTCCTGGACAGCACGCCAAATACGCATACTCTTTACTATATTCAATTATATGTAAGTGCACACTCATGAACAGTGATTTTTGTAAGATTTGCCTCAAATTTCAGTATAAAGGCCTCACAAGGAGGATCATTCTGGCTTTTCACATTGCACAAGTGTTTTTTAAGGTTATAAACCTTTTTTACATTTTCTCACTCGTCTTTTCCTCTTTCTTTTTTTAGAAGTGAAATACCTTCAATTTATCTTTTCTTCTAGTTAATGGTGAACATTCTGAGGAATTGGGGAAAAACGAGGATCTCTCTAAGTGGAACACTTCTCCCGTTATTTCTTTGTGAGCGGTCCCGTCTTCCATATGAATGAGCCTGCCTTCGTTAGCCACCTGAGCATCTGCTCTAGACACTCAGGCCTGCTGAATTAATCAACCTTTAGTTCTCCTGAGTGAACGCGCTCGGGTGTGTGCGTGAGTGAAAGGGAATGCAAATGTCTCCTATTATTCACAGCTTTGTGAGACGACTGAGTTTGCAGCAATGTTAATTATTGAAGGACTTGGAGAAATAGAGTCTTGGATGGAAGTGGGAGTAGAGGAGGGAAACTGAGTTCTTTCATAATGAATTGAAATGTATTTAGGGTCATCAGTGATAGAAGTGGAAGCTTGCAATTTGCATGAGGTCAAAAAGGCTTTTTTTTCCCCCTGCTTTTTTTCCTCTCTTCACGTTACACCGAATGCTTGTTGATCAAACTGTTCAATTTTCAGGCCTTGGTGCTCTAGACAAATTGCAGGAGAGTTAGTTAGAGAGCAAATTTTTCATCTTTTATTACTTTGAAAATGGACCTTTCTGATTTTTTCACTCCTTTTTGAAAAGAGGAAGAAATAAACAGATCTGTGATGACTCTGCTTATGGATTGATCAAACATATGAGGCGGACTGGCGTATCTCTCTCTCTCTCTCTCTCTCTTTCTCTCTCCCTCCTACTTCAGACATGAGGAGTTAATGTGTGTGATCAGATTGAAGTGTCATCCGGTTCTGTCACAGGCTGCAGAAACGCTCTCCATGGCTCTTTCATCAGAACGCTCTTGGTCTTGTCATCCTGTGCTGTTAGTGTGGTTGAAGACTAGGGTAACATGCTCATTAAACTACATACTGCACTTTATAAAACAACTCAAAACACAGCCAGTCGTTTGGACAGTGATGCAATGTCATTAAGTTTTTGTGAGAACTGATTCATTTTAAGGGCTTTTAATGAGTAGACCAGCATTGGTTGCTTGGTGTAAATACAGACTTGTGTTAACAAGGCCCCAGAGTTTGAGTCTAGTTCTTTTGAGTCGATCTGTGTTTTTCCTTTAATACTACTGCTGATAGACCATTATTAGCATTTGCACGTTGTCTTATTTTTTATTTTATGTAATGTTTCACAGATTGTGTGTAAGTATTGCAGGTAAAAGTGTGCTTGGCTTTCTTTTATCAGATTGTCAAATAAGTCATATTTTCATGTCTTTATTGACCAGCACCAGTTAAACATTCACAGTGCAGAGTGGTAAAAAAAAAAAAATTGAATTGAATGTTCTATGGAAAAACAACACTTTTTCTCTAAACTGTAAATTGTGGTGGAGGGACCATCAAAGTGTGTGGCTTTTTAGCTAGGGCTGGGATAGCTTCAATGAATTTCCAAGTTTATCAGGAAAAGGAAAGGTCATACAGTATGTCTGCCAGTTGAAGCTCAACAGAAGTTGATTTACTCCTGTCTTGCAACCCAAAGCATTAAAGTAAATCAGCCACAGAAGAAAAAAAAATGCCTTCTTCAGTGGCCCAATCAGAGTCCTGACTTCAACTCAATTGAGATACTTTGGCGTGACCTCAAGAAAATGATTCACACCAGAGATCCCAACAGAACTGAAACATTTTTGTGAAGAGGAATGCTGAAAAATTTCCCCTGACTGTTGTGCAGGTCTGATTTGCAATTACAGGAAATGTTTGTTGGAGGTTACTGCTGTGAAAGGAGGGTCAATCAGTTATTAAATCCAAAAGTTGTACATACTTTTTCCACTCTGCACTATGAAAGTTTACATGGTGTCTTCAATTAAGACATGAAAGCATTTCCTTTTTTGTGTATTATTTATCTAAGAAGACTAGTCTGTTTCAAATTTATGATCGAGTTATACTGAAATCCAGATAAAGGGATTACATGCTTTTTCCTCTAACTGCCTCTTTGGCAAGTTCTCTGAGTTGAAAGTTTCAAACTAGGGTAGGGAATATAAATTCATACCAATGCCTGGCATTCATCAGAGCTTCACTTGACCTTTCATTGGTCATAATCAGGTGTCCGTTAATCCCCTTCTCAAAGCCAAAGACCCATAGACTCTCTCCACAGAGCAAATTAGCATAAACCAGGCCTCTCCAATCTCGTCTAAAACAGGACATTCTTACAAGCATTTAAATGTTAATTAAGACTAATCAGCATACGCTTAATCCGCCCAATCTCACCGAGCAGAACTTTTGACAGACAAGAGAGCTTCGGCCAATGAATAGGGAATTCTGGTGTTGCGTGAGGGCCGAACGATTGTGGGTTCAGAAGTCAAGTGCTTCCTGTCATTTTCTGTGCATTTAACCTCTCACATTAACATAGTCTTTCACCCGAAAATCTCTCCTTTCAGACAGAGGCCTCTAGTGCTAATCCTTCATGTCCCTGAAGGACTGAAGTCTCTTTTGTCCATCCATTTCCACCTGTCCCCAGCATACCAAGGTCCTCAGGAGCACACTTAACTGGAGGTCTTGCTTCATTTGCAAGTTTGTATGGAACAGCCTTCAAATTACTCAGAAAGATCCTTGAGAACCAGTGAAATGATGACTAATCCTTACAATAAGCAATTTGTGGATGCTTTTGTCTTTGTGTCCACAATTTATCGTCGGCCAGCACAATTAGATTGTGCAAGCAAATGTGACCTTCAGGAAACAATCAGTTGATAATCTATGCGACCTTGTATTTTTCACAGCCTTCAATATTTCATGGATTGTAAAGACAACGCTAATGCAATTGTAATGTTAAACTGCTTGACCTATGCCTGACAGCTCTTTTATAAGCATCACAGCCAAATATTGTCCCACAATGCATTGCTTCTCTCACTCATCACTCCTTGGCCTTGTGTTAACTAGCATCCCTCCATAACCTTATGGATCTTTGATTGATTTTCTAATCAAAACTATTTCTTGGTTTTACAATGCTGACATTTATCAGCCATTTAACGAGAGTTTAATGTCAGTAAACTTGACACAGCTGTATTGAGTATGAATTAATGAGAGCAGCTCTGCAATGAGACTGGAAATGTTGGAATCAGATGGAATCAGCAGGTCATTCATACTTGGTGGTTTTATATTGATGTCAGTCTGTCTGCTGCCAATGTGAAATAGATCAATCCACTGGGCCCAAAGCCCTTGAAGATTTAGGCTATAGTATTGCTTGATTATGCCAATGGAGTGGTTTTGGCACCAGCATTCATGCCAATAGCGTATAATCTATGAGTTCTCGGTGAAAGCGTTGGAGCGTGGACCACAGAGACTGCGATTTTCTAGTTTGATTTAGAACGCTGCTATTCAAACCATGCACTTGAGGGCGTTTGCGCTGTTTGTGTGTGCAGTAAGAAAAAAAGAATTTATCTCATTCCTTTTTCCACCCACATACTGTATCTACAAGACACTGCAAAAGAAAAATTACAAAACACTTTTAAACAAAGCACATGTCCATTATACTGACAATGTCTATGTAGATTTCACTTGACTCTAAGATTTGGCAATATGTCAAATATGGTGTTTATAGTCCTGCCTTAAGGTCCCCCTGAAATCAAAACTTAAGTTTTTTATCTTTTAGTATGAATATGTTAGCCTTAAGGTTATGAATAATCTGGTGTGTTCCAAAACAATGACAAAATTTACATTTAGGAGATATAAGCATTCAAAACTTACAGTCTCTCACTTCTGCTAAAATGGATCACAGATTTTCCTGACATCGCATCGCACTTCAGTTTCTTGTCAGATCTACTGTCCAATCAAATGCTCTCTCAAATCTGAAGTCCCGCCCCCTCCTACACTATCAAGAGACACTGAAGCCTCTGCTGAAATCGGTCATTTGCTCACACATTTACTAGTTTCTACATGGTGAATGGCATATAGTGCACTATATAGAAAATAGGGAACGATTCAGACAGTGTACAAGAGACAAGTTTCCTTTGACGCGAATGAAGTCCGTTTTCGCGTTAGTGTCACATGAACCACCCCAACGCGAGCAGTCTGCTCCGGTCCAAGGACACGAGAGCACAGAGTGGATCATATCTGTGAGTCGGCACAGACCACAAAAGGTAGAAAAATTATGTGGATAAACGGTTAGAGATTAGAAGGAAACTGAGGTTTTACAGAGTTACAGATTCTTTATGCCTAAAAATAGCTTGAATGTAACTCTACACCCTTGCCTTATTTAAGTGAAAGTGAAAGTGAAGTGACATGTGGCCAAGTATGGTGACCCATACTCGGAATTTGTGCTCTGCATTTAACCCATCCAAGTGCACACACACAGCAGTGAACACACACACCGTAAACACACACCCGGAGCAGTGGGCAGCCATTGCTGCGGCGCCCGGGGAGCAGTTGGGGGTACGGTGCCTTGCTTAAGGGTCTCACCTCAGTCGTGGTATTGAGGGTGGGGAGAGCGCTGGACATTCACTCCCCTCACCGACAATCCTAATAATATACCTGGATCAATGAATATGCAAATTAGCCCCACCTCCACTCACTCACGCCAACTCAGAGATCCACTCGGTCAACTTACTGAGGTAAACGCTGCACAATGGTATCGCTCTTTACAACATTGGACACATAACGGTAATTAACTTGATTAGCCTTTTGCCTGACTTTTTTCAAACAGCTAATAATGTGTTGCTAATGTTACACAAACCATGTTCCCGTTCACCATGTAAGAGTCTGACAGCTGCCTTCTAACAATCAGTTTCCTTACAAATGCTTTGAACAATTCAGTACGTCGGTGGAGAAAGGCATATAGTTCATCATAACATCGTAACATACATCATACACCCGCCATATTGGTAAATCTACACGATTTTTCATATCAACAGAAAAATATACCGGGATAACCTGGCTTCTCTCGAGACTCCCCTGCTAATTCACTGTTAATGATACGCTAAAACCCGCCAGCACATTGACGTGATTGGTTACAAGGTAGTCTGTGACGTCACATACACCAGTGATTTCAAAGGGTGGGTTTGAGACAGAGTCTTTTTTTCACTGCAGTTTTAAGGACAAAAATACTCAAGAATGGTGTTGACATATGAATTTGCAGATGGTTTGTCTTAAAGCATGTAAAAAAAAAAACACAGCAATATAATGAACATTAAAAACTTGATTTTCACCACAGGGGGTCTTTATCAGCTTTAACAGGACCATCTAGTGTAATAACTAGTGGCAGTTTTATGGTTAATACAGACAAGGTTTCTCATTTTATAATATACCAGGTATCTAAAACTAAAATTAATCCATGGCCATTTATTTTTGTTCCTGGAATTGTTACCAATATGACTTGGCCTACAGTAGGCCTGCTTCGTGATTTTTGTCTGCGTGAGGTAGTGGTGAATCTTTGAATTGAATCACTACGCAGTGCACTCAGGCCATCAGAATATGATTTTTACTCACTGTCCTCTAATCCTGCAGCAGATGATAGAGATTACAGCAGACCCCTGAGTATGTGTGATGGAGAGCAATCCACCCTTCTATTTCGTTAGGTTGACCTTTTGGTACCTGCTTGACAAGATTGCCTCTTAATAGAACGTCCCTCTGATTACTCATCCTTAGGAGGTGAAACACAGGTCTTTATAGAGACAGTGGGAATGGTTGAGATGTTGAAAAATCAAGATTGAACGAAGATGGAAGTTATCAAATTCTAAACGGCTTTTTAAGAGAGCTGGTAGAAGGTTTGCAGCAGCAAATGAGTACTCTTTTCTTTTCCTTCTTGCTTGCTTGCTTTATTTCTTGCTTGTGAGATTTCAAACTTTTATTGAGCTGTCTTTTCTATTTTTATTTAATTCCATAAGCAACATTTTAAGGCATCAAGACTGTTACAAAATGTAGGGAACATAATTATACTTCCTGTTAAAATAGTTTCAGCCAAATTCAAAGTCAGCATTTCATGTGTCCCAATGAAGGCAATCTCAGAATGCATTGTGACAAGGTCAGTGAAAAAATATGACGAATGGGGTGTTGAAAATAAGCACTATACCTCTAAATTAAGTTGTTTAATTTAACTTATTTTTCTCACCTGTTGACAGGAGCATTTTGCATTAAATTTACATTTTCTTATGTAATCAGTGACTGGCGGACATCTCTCAATGATTACTCATTTAGTTGAGATGTACTTTGGATGTTAGCTTTGCGTTTTAATATTGAAGACTGTTTCCAGCAGCATTTTGTCATTTATTTTTACGTTTTTTTTAGTGAAGAGTGTTGTGTTTGTCACTCCACTCGCTGGCATTGTTTGGTAACAGTCTCTCTTAAGTGCTGAGGGTTTTGAACCCCTGACACTTGTTTTTCCAAGCCCTCCAATTTACCCTGATCCTTCATGACCTGTGCATCTCTCCTTTTCTCTCAGTTCTCCCTCTCTCCCCTGTTCTTTTTTATCCTCCTCACTCTTGCTTTTTTTTCTCTCAAGGACACTGTTTTTCTATCTGTGGCCTCCCCTGAACAAATATCTGCTTTAAAATGCCTGTTACAGCTCGTCTCTCTCACCCTTCTGATAATCTTGCACTCCCATGACAATTCTCCTCTAGTCTCTCACCTTGAGTTCATATCCTTTTTCTCTTCCTCATCCCTCTCAACTTGAGGAAAAAAAAAATCTTGCAAGGCAAGAACAATTTTATTTTAAAAATGTAGAAAATGCTTTTGATGCGGCTGCTCACCAATACGTAACTCTTTTTTTGGCTCTGTCTTGTTTCTGAAAGAACCTTGATGCATGTGGCACACAAAGCAACCACTTTTCAGTATCTTAAAGTTTGGGACAGAAATAATATTTACACGCTTTGTGTTTGGAGGTATCCGTGTTGTGAATGGTTGTGTACTTTTTGGAAGAAGGGAGCATTTTCACAATTTCATGGTGATTTTTGGAAGTGGTCTGAACTAAATGTGGCGTGCAGGAGGGATCAGTAGTGATGGAACAGTTTGTTTTGTCTTTTCCTTTTTTATTTATTTATTTTTTAAGACAGACAGGGAAGTCTTTGTTGGCGCAGTCTGTGGCGTGGTCTACTTTTTTCCGTGGAACACAAAAGATGAATGTTTTAAGAATATGCAGGCCTCTTTTTATTATAAAGAAGCTGTCTGTCTTCAGAAGACAGAACCATTAAAGTACTTGTAAAATAGTTCATATTATACAATACTATACTAAGTTCATACTTGTGTGTTATATTCCAAATAGTCATACAATAGAATAAAAGAGTTGAACGCAAGAAGCGGACCGGTCCCATTTGAATGAACCATTCTGAGTATTTTCGCAAACTGGACCAGTGGAAAAATTTTGTCTCAAAAGAACGATCCAGTTGTGAATTTGGCATTGCTATGTCTGTCATGAATGTGTCAAAAAGACCTAAAGGATATTCTTAAATTAATTTGTTTTGTGTTCACAAAAGGAAGAAGGTGATATGTCACAAGTAAAAAGGACAGAATTTCCATTTTGGGGTAAACTATTCCAATAAGTTTCTATTTTATTTTGCTATGGTATGTAAAAACATCAAAAAGTCTTTGAAATTACCTCAACCTTCACTACACCTTCACCGCACAGACTACATTACCGCACATTTTCTCAGTCTCTTTGTCTCAGTCTCCTTTGTTTGTCTCCCTTATTTTTGCATAGACATGCCACAACCGGAGCCAATTCCTGAAATAACAGCAAAACGGCATTCGGTTCAGATGCACAAAACAAATAGAATTGGAAACATGTCAATACAGCTGCTATTGCTTTCACAGCCAATAACGAATTCATACATTTCATATCCCTCATCTCAATCTGTGGGGTTTATGAAATGCTTCTCTTCTGACTGGTTCTCATTTTTAATTTATTTGTCTAACTTGTCTTTCAGGGGAAAGTTGATGCAGATCTGTGAGTGTCTCTCTCCGCAGGCTGGGACCAATCAGAGTGCTGTTTTTCATTGATGTGACATGTCAACCGCCGGGGGCCAATCAGAAACTGGCTCCCTCCCCTCTGAATTGACAACTGTAAAAGGTGTCACACATATTGCTCTAATGAGGAGCCCCGCTCTCGTCCGCTATGTCCTTCAAGCTAGAGAGTGTGAGCGAGTTAGGTTCGGCACAGGAAACAAGGCGGAATCGAATAGTTTCATAATGCAGGGTGCTGAATCACTAATTGCTTTTGGTCTTTTAAGAAGAATGTTCAGAGAGAAGTGAACTGCTTTTAAGCCCACCGTAATATATGGCTCCTGTGGGCATCAGTGTATACCAGGAAAAGAAGTGAATGGAGCGAGAAAAAGAGAGAGAGAAGCGTGCTGATGATGGAGTGCAGACGGAAATATCAGTCCATCATAAGCAATAATTTCTCTCTGTTCCAGCGCCTTCAATAGCTGCCCCAATCACCGCCAAAAACCTGCCATGACTCCTAGCATTTCCTGTCACACACTGGCTGCGTGACACTCTATAAACGTCCATACAGACAAGAATAAACTAGCTTTTCCCCCCTCTCTCTTTCGGTCTATTCCTTTCTCTCTTTCTCTGTAAATACAGGAGACACTGCAAGGTCTTTGCAAGGTCAAAAAATAAACCAAACATCCGGATGAAAGATGCCGAAAACGATCCCTCTCAACAGAAGAAGCCACATCTTGGCTTTAATATGAGAGCTTTCCTTTTCATTTCATTTGATTCAAGTAAGCCCACCCGCGCAGATATAATATTCTTACAATGCCGCTAGCTGCAGGAGATGTAATCGGCAAATGCACAGGATTCATTTCTGAGACGGCTTTACGGAGTTCAGTGGAGTTAGTGCTGAACGCTATGACAGACTTTAAGGAAGGTTCCAGGTTCAATACTATATAAGCTCTGTCGGAAGCATTTGTGGCAAAATAACATTAAAATTCACACTGTTTTAAAGGTATAGCCACAATTCTTTAAACTTTATTCATGTTGATTTGATAGTGTGATGGAATTGATCGTATCAGTACAAAGGTATCTTTGAAGATTTTCAAGATAAAAAAAGATTTGTAGGAAACACAAGCATGCTGGAAAGAGACTTTGTGTGAGTGAAAGAAATACATTTAAATCGTTTAAAATTGTCCTCTTCAATGAACTGATAAAGTTGTTGCCGGTTCAAGTTAGTGAGTTGAGCTTGAGAAGCGGATCAGTCCTATTCATGAACAAATCATTTGGACTATTTATGTGAATTTGGATCAAACGATTCATTTAAAAGTTTTGAATTATCCAAATGGTTCATGAATCACACATTGCATGCTAAGAAGAGGTAAAGCTTATGCTTACATGAAACAAAGACTGTACAAAAATAAATAAATAAAATAAAAATGACACACAGCCTTCTAGGTACTTCTAGTTTGTGTACCTAGAAGTCTTTAACCCTTTGATGCACAAGCTATGAAAACCCCTTCTAATGCACAACATGGGTCAAAAATGACCCGTATTCATTTCCTATGTAATTTCAATCATGGCTGAGTGTTTCTTTGCTGAATCTTTAAAAGAAATGTATTTTATCATTCATTTATTCCAGGTATTCATTAAATATCTTGTTTTTGATTTTCTACAAATAATTATGTTTATATTTTCTTTCTTACTTTATAAACAAACACAGTTTTTGTATGTCTACATCAATTTTACACACATGGGTCAAAAATGACCCGTATTCATTTCATATGTTATTTCAATCATGACTGAATGTTTCTTTGCTGAATCTTTAAAAGAAATGTATTTTGTCATTTATTTATTCCAGGTATTCCTTAAATCTTGTTTTTGATTTTCACAAATCATTGTGTTTATTTTTTTTTTAGCTTTTGTATTTCTACATCAATTTTACACACATGGGTCAAAAACGACCCATATAGAAACCTTTGCAAATTTTCACAAGTAGGAACATATTTACTGCAGGCAAATATTCATCCACCACACATTTCACATCTCAACATGGCTACTTTTGTATATTTGGTGGATGAAAGTCATATTATATTTCATATAATAGGCTATATATTATATTTCATAATTTTTTATTTTTTGTCATAAACCAATGCTACTGGTCACCTTTTACATATATCAGTGTACCTGAAAAGTAACAGTTTTGAACAAGGTTTCTGTCCAACAGTGAAAATATATAATAAGTGTATCGATCAACGGTTTGATGTGTATTTGAAAATATTCTTGTGCTTTTGATTTTCTTTATCTAGAGTGTTAGCGGCTGGTCCTCAACAGAACTGATGTGGATGATGACATCACTGTAAAAAAAGCTGAAAGTATACTTTGCACAAAGTCAAACGCAATTTAAATTTGTATGTGCAACCTGCACATTCAAAGTTACAGAAATCCGGTGGGAATTATAAAAAGTTACAACAATCTGTATGCTGACCCTTACATACTCATAAAAAGTTAAGTATAATTTGGCCTTTAGAAAGGTAATGACACAAAAAAAAATTCATTCAAAAACAAAGGAAAAATTAAAATAAGGATTTGTTTATTGAGTAATACCTGGAATAATGAATGATGAAATTAATTTATTGTAATATATCGATATAGAAAATAACTCACTCAGGTCACTTTAGACCCATGTTGTATATGTCCAAAACTGTTACTTTTCAGGAACACTGACAGACTTAAAGGGTGACCAATTGCATTGATTTATGACAAAATATTTAAAATTATGAAATATATAGCCTAATATATTAAATATAATAAGACTTACATCCATCAAATATACAAAATTAGCCTTGATAAGATGTGAAATGTGTGGCAGATGAACAGTTGTCTGCAGTAAATATGTTCCTACTTGCAAAAATTTGCATATATTAAAGATTTATATATGGGTCATTTTTTAACCATGTGTGTAAAATTGATGTAGAAACTGTTTTTTTTTATAAAGTAAGAAAGAAAAAATGAACAATTATTTGTAGAAAATCAAAAACAAGATATTTAATGAATACCTGGAATAAATAAATGACAAAATACATTTCTTTTAAAGATTCAGCAAAGAAACACTCAGTCATGATTGAAATAACATAGGAAATGAATACGGGTCATTTTTGACCCATGTGTGTAAAATTGATGTAGACATACAAAAACTGTGTTTTTTTATAAAGTAAGAAAGAAAAAATGAACATAATGATTTTTGACAATCAAAAACAAGATATTTAATGAATACCTGGAATAAATAAATGATAAAATAAATTTATTTTAATGATTCAGCAAAGAAACACTCAGCCATGATTGAAATTACATAGGAAATGAATACGGGTCATTTTTGACCCATGTTGTGCATTAAAAGGGTAGTGATACAAAAATGATTTTTATTCAAAAAGTAAGAGAGAAAAAATGAAAATGATCATTTGTGATGATCAAAAACAAGTAAATTGAGGAATACCTGGAATACTGAATGATGAAATTAATTTCTTGCAAAGATATAGAAAATAAAAACTCAGCCGGGGTCATTTTTGACCCATGTTGTGCATCAAAGGGTTAAAAGGACGATTTTTACAAAAATAGTTTGTACTTTACTGCTCAAATTATTATTATTTTTTTGACTAAATCCCACAAGTACTTTATCGAGAAAAAAAAAGAGCTACACCATTTCTGCCTTTTTTAAATAAGGATTTTTGTCCATTTTGCCTTTACTTGACCAGATAGTTTGAAGAGAGAAAGGAAGTGATAAGACAAGAGAAAGGGGATCAGGATTAGGAAAGGATCTTTGGTTTAGTTGCCCGCAATGCTGTTGCATGATATGTTGGAGTGATACTCACTGGCTTATTAAAAATGATTGATTTAACCCAAAACATTTCTTATGACCCTGAAGTAGATATTCTGGGTAAGAAATGACTGACACTTAATCTCTTTGTTGCAGTGTGGAAGTGTTTTCTTTGAGTGACACTTTGGTAAAGTCATCTTATTTCTTTTTTTTCTGGAGTGCAGATGGGCCTGTTTCACCCTACTGTGAATATCTCCACCCCTCTCTCATTATCTCATCTCCTCTCACCCTCTGACACTTTTTATTTATTTCAGATCAACTTTAATTTGTGAAGATTAATGATCATCACCCCTATTGTCTGTTTGCTGACTGTCAGCAGTGTCGCCTTGAATCATGTCCCCCTCCTGCAGGGAACCTTCCTCCTCTTTCATTAGTTTAAATGGGCCTTGTGATAGACGCGCTCGCAGGTCTCTGCTCCCGCTAAATTACATTTCAATATTAGCTCAATCAGTCCCTGGGTAAATACGGCATGACCCTCTGGGACGTGAGGTTGGGGGTGGCGAGCGTGCATCTTGGACGCTTTGACAGAAGCGAGCGGAACATGCACAGGAGATGGATAATTGGAAAAGGCTATGTGCTCAATGGAAATTGTGCTTTTTTAAGACTCCATTTGATTGCTTTTTAAATGTAATGTCTACCTGTATGTTAACATCAGTCTGTCACAGAGGAAATTTACAAAACCCTGTTCATTAGAATGATGGTCTTAAAATGATGAGACAAGGCTTTGATTGACAGCTGATGCATCACATATTTTCGAAGCTGTAATATGCTGCTGTAATTGTTGTAGACAGCTGTCCACTACTCTACTCAAAGTACATGCTCAAACTCCAGCATTTCTGCAGGCCCATTTCAAACTGAGTTTAGTGCCTCAGCAAAAAGATCAAATGAATGAGTTAATTCTAATAAATTAATTTGAGAGATGTTCATGTCTTCTGGGGTGTATCATCACTCAAACCGCTTTTAACTGATATAGTGCTGGTGTCGTGAGAAATAGGACCCTCCCTTGAAATGAGTTATCAGTTAGTCAATTTTTTTTTATATTTCATTTTAAACATATAATCACTTACTATAAAGCATTTCACATGATAAACTGTAAATGGGTGGTTCACATATAAGCCTGAAAAACATTTTTTTTATTAAACTTCAAATATTAGGCATAAAAAATATTGAGTTGTGTTGTACTGACTCTTGAATTTCCAAAAATATTTGTGGTTTTTTAGATTTTGTATTGGAAATTGGATTTATTCTCCAATTTGTTGCATTTGTGCCTAAAATTGTCATATGGTGTGACATAAAAGTTATTCTATATAAAATGAAAATCAGATATACTCTCCCTACGTAACTAACTTCACCATAAACCTTTATCATTACTATCTTCAGATACATTTTTTTTTTGGTGCAGATCCTATATATTTTGTATTATTTTCTAAATCATCATGCAAAGTAAGACATACCTCTTCAGCCTTTCCAGATATTTTAGATTAGTTCTGACAAACCCTGTTATAAATCTAACTAAATGCTTGTGACTCTTGCTGATACTATTTCTCTTTTGCTCCATTTACTTTTTTATGATTTATAACTAAAAAAGTCATTTTATTGTCACAATTCTGATTGTCACACCAAATGATATAGTGTCACACTATATGACGAACTGAAAAAAAAGTGTATTTTATGTGCATTCATCATTCAATTAATTCAATTAACATTAATAGGACTAAAAATCATGAAACTTACTATCATCATTTTAAAACTTTTAAGATTTTATTTATGAAACTCAAAATATGAGTAAATCAAACTCCATCTCATGTCAAGAAACTTCAACATGAACATTTTAAAATTAGAGGACAGTGTGTGTTGTAACAGTGTGTGTTATAATTGTTAAACAGTAAAAAATATCAATTTACAATTAGCTGAATGTTTTAGATTGAAAATTCACAGACTATTATAGTATTAGTAAAAACGGATACCCATGGGATAATAACAGATTCACATGGGATCTTTAAACATCAGTGGAAGCTGAAAAGGAATAAAGAGAAGAAACAAAGAGGAAAACTCAAGGCATTCAGTGTGCACTCCCTTCCTCCTTCAAGAGATGAGAAAATGATAGAGATGTGGAGAGAAGCATAAAAGATATACAGAAAAAGAAAAAATAATTGAATGCTATCATGAACTTGACCCCTCCATCTCTTGAAGCATCTCAGATTGACTGGCTGAAGTTTAATATGCTCTGAAATGTTTTCGTCTTTCGGCTGTTAATGAAAAATATATAATGATTAAGATTTTTTTAACTGTTTATTTAAGCTTCACCATCTTAATAAGAGTATCCTGTGTTGAAGTTACACTATGCAGGTTGTGGCCTAGACTTTCATATTGTTGAAAAGTCATTACTTTGTTTTTTTGGCACACAAAAAGTATTCTTGTCGCTTCATAACATTAAGGTTGAACCACTGTAGTCACATGAAATGTTTTAAATATGTTTTGAGTACCTTTCTGAATCTTGAGAGGTTCGGTGACATTTCTGTCTATGCAGGCCTCACTGAGCCATCGGATTTCATCAAAAATATCTTTATTTGTGTTCTGAAGATGAATGAAGGTCTTACGGGTGTGGAACGACATGAAGATGAGTAATTAATGACAGAAATTTCATTTTTGGGTGAACTAACCCTTTAATTTGATGGGTAATTTAATTTTCACCATTAAATTATTTCAATATGTTTTGATTATTTATTTATCATCAAAAAAAAGGGGTATGTCATATTGTGTGACAAATGTATCATATGGTGTGACTTGGAAAAAACGGTCACACCATATGACATTTTGCTCAGTTAAGATAATCTCTTGGTTGACTAAAAACAGCTAGCTTATACTTAGCATGTAAATTGCCACATGACAGCAATTCTTTTTAAGAATAAATGAGTAAAATTTGTAATAAAGTGTTTCATTTTTATGCAAATAGTGTCACACCATAAGACACAAAACTTTGATCACTAGTGAGCAAATCAGATACAGAGCTTTTTAAGTAAAAATCAAAAAGTCAGAACTCGCCTCATGACCTTCCAAACCACTCCAGAGATGACAATGCAATGTCCTGGTTGAGTGTGGACCTCTTCATCATAATGATGTCCAAATTATTGCCCGTTCAAAATATAGATTTTAATGTCACACCATATGATGCCCATTTTACGGACAAAATGTATTTGGCCAGAACTTGCTTAAAAATCATGCACAGACATCAATACTTTCTGTGTTCATTAAAAATGCCTAATTCTGTTACTTAAACTGTAAATCTATCAATTATTTATACTTTGCTGAGATATATTGTCATATTAGTAAGGTCACACATAGCCCGGACAGCCACACCATATGACAATTTTGATGTTTAGATAAAAATTTGAAGTATAGGTCTTCATACACCAACTAAAGCTATGGTATGCTGTAATAATATCTTGTTAGAGGAACAACATAAGGATATACATTTTTTTTAAAAATACCCATTTTCTTTAGTATATGACATTATGGACAGGTAGAACTGTATGTCATGTCATCCACCCAAATAAATAATACAAATAATTACATTGCATCATTCTTTTAATAACTGAAATATTTGGATATTTAACACTAATAAGTATATCTACTGTATATTAGGGTTGTAACGATATTCAAACCGAAAAACTGCGATACACCACTCACGGTACATACCGCGATACTTTCATGGCATAACAAACACGCTCCGCCCCCTACTGCCCCACCCAGCCATGGCCCATTGGATCTACATGATGAATACAGCATTGTAGCCTAACCATAAAATAACCACCAATAATCGTTATAAGCTCCACGTTTTGTTACTTTCGATAAGAAACAAAGTGTCATCTTTCAAATTCTGTCCGTTTTATAATGAAATTCAAACGAAAAATGCCGTTTTGAAGCTCTTTAATGTGGCGTGACAGATCACCGTACAGGCGCCTCATTTCAAGTGGCAGCGCGGAGCGTGAGTGAACGTGATCATCTCTTCCTCTTTAATACAAGTTACAGAATAAACATGAATGAACATCTGAAGGTATGTTGAAAGATACAGGACAACTTACTAAAACATATAATATCTTGTGTAATCGATCAATCGGTGCTTCATTGGCGGAAAGACATCAATCAAACATCTTGTAAACACTGTGTCATGTAGCATTTACCTCAGGCGAATCCACAGCTTGTTAATCTGCCAGATGATTATATTTCAATAACGAATTATAGTAAAAATTTAATTCTATAATTAGATTTAGAAGTTAATGCAAAAAATGTGTTATTTGAGTGTTGATTATTATATCTAAAAATAAATAGCAACTGAATTTAGGCTAATAGTTTGGGCTCTGAACCTTTAATATTATAGTAATGTGTAAGTATAGGGCTCCCTATATAGTTTACAGCATTAGCTGAGATATTTTATATTATTATTCTTAAGGAATTTTTAATTATAACTGAATTCATGTAAAGACAGGGACACAGTTTGTTCAGTAAACTACCATTTATTTTTGAAAAAAAAAAAAAAAACTGAGGTATGTTCTGAAACGTCAGTTTTGTGTACCGTTACATCCCTAATCTATATATAATCAGGCTATTTGGGTATCTGTATAATATGCTGGTACGTAAGGTAACTGAATCATATTAAGTAAGCAATAAGGTATGAGAGGCTGTGCTGTATCATGAATAAGTCATGGCTGAAGGGCGTTGCAACCTCTTCAGCCGTGACTTATTCACGATACAGCACTAGCCTCGAGTACCTTATTGCTTTTATAAAACGGTTACCACACAATGCAAATATTAAAGCCAGAAATATGTATCAATGCAACTTTCATGAAGTAAACTTTTTCTAAAAGCCTTCCTTCTGCCCGGAAAAAATAGTCCCTGACCATGAACAGCAACATAAGTCACATTTTCACGCCATTAGATGGCGGCAAAGACTGTCTTTATGAGTGTGTCAGTCAGTAGCGAAGACTTTTACATTGAAAAGACTTAATTGTTTTGAAAACGGAACAAGACGCAACTGACAAATGCTTTGACTAGCGCTGTTAGTCACGTGAAAACCCCCTATATGTTAAAAGGACAAGATGATACATCACACATTTAAACAGATTTTTTATTATGAACATATGACTGACCTGAAGGAAAATGTTAAATCTGCATGCAGGTAATAAACTCGCTCACTCAATCTTTTTCTCACAATACTCTTCTACATAATACAGCTAGCTTCAATGAACAATATCAATTGAGAACATACAGTTTACGTTGCTAAGGGTGTTGTGCCCTTAGCGGCACAGCTATTGACCAATCAGAATCAAGGACAGGAACTAACCATTTTATAATGGTCATTATGACATAGTTCAAATGGAATATATAACGTGATTTTGTTGGAATTGTAATCAGGCATTAAAAAGAGTTCCCATCAAAAGTTCTTTGACACAACGGAATCACTCAGGATCCTAATGGAGATCCAATTTCTCACAACAATGTTTCCACCAAAGAAAAAGTGGTTTTTGACCCCATAAACTTGCTGATCCATAGCAAAGAACAACCTAGGGGTCGGGAAAATGTCCAGATAAAGTGTTCATAACAACAACTCAGGGCTAGATACAAATGTAGATTGCACAAAACTAGAGCACATTATTATCAATGAAGCTGCCTATGGAAGCATGTAATGCAACTCTCATTCAGTTGACAGGTATCTTGTTCCTGTATTTGTCACATTGCAGAGCTATTCAGGCCACTTTATTTTCCCAATTGGTCTAAAAAAAATAATTTCAATAAATTTTTATTTGTTATATTTAAACAACTAAATAACAAGACTTTCCATTGCATCATTATTTTGGATGTTAAAATATATTCTCAAAACTAGTAATATTATTAAAGGCCAAGATGCATCATGTTTGTATTGTACAGTAATCACATAGACCTTGTGAAAGGAGGTAGAGCTGGATCTGCTCATTAGTGTGTTTGGAGTTCAAATCATGACCTCCCTTAGTGATCCACGTTATACTCCTATCCAACACAGATCATATATTAATTTCAATAAATGAAATGTGTGTGTTTTTTTTTTTTTTTAGAGATGTTTAATCCTCCTGAAAAACATCTGTTTTGACCAGCACCTGATCTTATTTTTTTAGTCATTTCCTCTAAAGCTATTGTTTGTGTGATGTAGTATATGCTGGTTTTAATTTAAGCGCTTATTACATTCCTTACGGGATTGAGCGGTGCAGTGCGATCACATTCCTTTAATCAGTTTAATTCCCCGTTGTTTGTGCATACCGTTTTATTTGATATTCCATTGTGCAGTTTAATATGGTCATGTTAATGTTTATTATTAGTGAAGTCATTGTAATCCGTGATAAGGATCTGAAGAAGAGTATTAGAATGATCCCATTGTGATGTCATTAATGTTGGAGTCCCTGATTGGTTGGTTGAGATCTTGAATATTTTTTATAATCTGTTTTTGATGATCTGTTGTTTTCATCTCAGTGATTTCTTGTTTTAAAACCTTTTCTATCATAATCCCATTTTTGGCAATCAGTTTGGTTTTAGACAACAATGCTCCCCAAGTAGGACCAATAATCTGACTATCTTAAGAAAAAGGGTTGTTTTTAACATTATTTATCTCTGTGCTACTATTCAAACTATAAAATTCAAGGCAGTGACAGCGATTACAAAAGCATTCTGAATGAATAATTTTATACTAAATCCACTACGTAAATTTAAAACGTAATAATATACATAATAATTGAAGTGAATTATTTCATAAAATGAATTATTTCATTTTGAGAGATACAGAGAGCTTAAAAGTCACACTGCCTTTGGGTTATTCAGGTCTTGAGAGATTAAACCTCTAGAGAAATCCTAAGCCAGTAAAATGGCCTTTAAATTTAATTGAGGTCACTGCAGCACCATAACAACGCTTGCTGGTAATAAAGCGGGGCTGTATTAGTGTATTGTTTTATTAATAACTCTGGCTGTAAAATTATATAACTCAGGCAGAGCGCTCAGCAGTCTGCTAAGGAGAAAAACAAAAAGTTTACTCTGGATGTACAGCAGAAAGATTTCCGAGGAGTGATATCCGATGACTAGGACATATGATTGTGTTGTTGTTGTTGTTGTTGTTGTTGTTTTATATAATAACAAAAGAGCAAATCCACTTCAGTGGAGTCCATTTTAATGATTACTTAAGACTTGAAGAATACTGCCCTGCTTTCACTTCAGAAGATTTTGTACTTGTTTATCTGAAAGCAGGGATAAGGTCTTAAAATTTTCTAAGTGGATTAGTGTTGTGTTTTTGCAGAGCACTTCAGAGGATCTGTGTTTCCACTTTCTATATGTTTTTGGGTAAATGCTTATATATCTTTATTCTTTCAGATACACTGTAAAAAAAAAAAAAAACACTGCCCGGCCAAAAAAAAAAGTCACTGTTTGGATTTTAAAAGGCAAATACTTAAGAATCTAAGAATGGATCATTATTACAGTGATTATTATGTTTCTAGCATGTTATATGTTTGGCAACGGTTCTTTTAACCCTAAAAGAAGAAGTGTGTAGCTTTTCATTTCATAAACGACCATGTAGGAAGACACATCATGGCCATATTCCAGGATGACAATGTCAAGATTCACCAGGGTTAAAAATGAAAGAATGGTTCAGAGAGCTTGAAGAATCATTTTCACATGTGAATTGGCACCTCTGAGTCCAGACCTTAATTTCATTGAAGGTCTTTGGGATGTGCTGGAGTAGACTTTACAGAGTGCTCACCTCTTGCATTGTCAATAAAGGATCTTGATCAAAAAGTGATGCACCTCTTGATGGAAACAACATCACGACATTAATTTCCATCGAGAGTTGCATCATTTTTTTGGTCAAGATCTTGTATTGACAATGCAAGAGGTGAGCACTCTGTAAAGTTTCCTCCAGCACATCCCAAAGACTTACACTGAGGTTAATGTCAGTGCCAGTTCATGTGTGAAAAAGATTCTTCATGCTCCCTCCCAACAGTTCTTTCACAATTTGATCCTGATGAATCTTGACATTGTCATCCTGGAATATGGCCATGATCTTAATACATGGTTGTTTAAGAAATGAAAAGCTACACACTCCATCTTTTAGGGTTAAAAGAACCGTTGCCAAGCATTTAACATGCTAGAAAAATAATGAACACTATAATAATGATCCATCCATAGACTCAAGTATTTGACTATTAAAATCCAAACAGCGATTTTATTATTATTATTTTTTGGCCAAGCAGTGTATATATCCTATTAAATTTACGGTAAAAAAAAAAAAAGAAAAAAGAGAGGCAGCTGTGGTTAAATGCACTGTGAAAAAACTGTGACAATGTTTCAGGTATTACAGGATGTCATATTAGTGCCTGTTTATTTTACATCTTAACCATACATATTTTATTAAATGATATAATGTTAATAAATGTACTACTAAAATCAGATTTTTACCTAACAATATTCTGATAACCAACATGATAATACAGGTGGTAAAATGGAAAGTCATATGTAATTGGCCATATGTGGCCTGTCCATAAAACCTCACCAGTACTCGCATTATGTCGCATATAGACAGTGTACAGGGTAATTCATACAAAGACAAAACACACATGAATAATGCAATAATTGCAACATTAACTAAATAACAGAAAATAACACAAAACACACTAAGAAACAAAACTATTTACAGTTAATTTAAAATAATAATGTGCCACATATGTCCATTTACAACATAAATTAAATGGTAATTCATGGATTTTACTTGGAAAAAAACTGAAATTTGACAGTATTTACTGTAACAATACATTTAATATGATGTTAAACAATTAAAAAAATTTCACCATGTATACTAAGGTAACAGTTATCCTTTTAAAAAAGCATTTTCATGTCTTTTTCTGTAAAAAGTGCGAACGTTTACTTTTTAAAGATTTTTGACCTTTTATATTTAAATGCTTGGTGTATTCAAATGGTTATTGGTTTGTGTTTTTACACAAATTTGTTTTTACTTCATCTGTTTTATTTCAAATAATTTATTAGTTATTTTTTAAGCACATTTATTCATTGATAAAAATACGTTGAGTTTTAAAAGAAATTCTTTTTAGATTGCTCTTAAATTATTAGAGCATATTTAAGACAGCCTATTTAAGGTAGTGGTTCTGTGTTCCTCTTATTAATGATTGTAAAAATTATGGTTTGCTCATACAGTAGGTGAACTCATGACTGAGCTTCAGTGATTAAATTCCGTCTTACAAATACTCTAAATTACTTTAGTTAAATGCCTCATCTGGATTTGACATATATACAAATTGGTCATCAAGAAGGTATTTTTTTTCTGTCAGTTACAGATACTGTGAAATTAGATATAATAACTGTGTTGAGAAAAGTGTCGTCATTGAAATACAAATTGTCCATATTGAGCTGCAATATAAATGTATTCTTTGTGCTAAGTGTTTGAATATGACTAAATTCATGATGGTGTTGTAAGTTTATTTTTGCAGTATTCCATAGTGCTTGTCCTAGTGCTTGAGCATGCATGGGTATCTTTGTGCCTGTTCAACTGATTCGGCAGTCAGTTCATCGCAAGATGTCTGTTGCTCACAAACTTTAGTTTGTCTTTTGGCTTCAGTTAAGTGTCACGCTGTCCTGCCTGGGATGTTCAGATGTCCAACGAATCTCAATCTTCGCAACACAACCTACATCCTACATCTCCTTTTCATTCTGTTACATTATTTCTAAGCACCGGTGTAACCCGCCTCCTTTTGTGAGATAAATCCCCTCCTCCTCTATAGGAAAAAAAAAACTGTTTTGTAGCAGCTCCCTGCATATTATATAGACGGATTAGCATAATTTTACACAGATTTCCTCTGGCTCAGCTTCAGATCTGCACACAAATCCGACTAGAAGTGAAGTACTTTCTTTCCACCCTTCTACCTCCCCCTCTGTCATCCTGTTTTCTCTCTCTGTCTGACCTTTCTCTGTCTGACTACATAGTTTTTCCTTTTCGGAGACGGATCTTTCAGAGCTGAGGCTAATGTCACAGTGAAGACAATAAGAGAGGTGTGAATCGATACTGAGGAATACATTTAAGAAATGCATTTACCTCAACCACTGTGTGATGCAGCGCATTCAAGAGATTTCTGTGGCTTCGGTCACATGGTAAAAGCAAGTTGTAATCGCATACAGATTGTAAGACAGTCTTTTGGAGTGAATCTCTATACCAAAACCAAACTCCTAATAGAAATACATTGCTGAGGTATGGTATTCTTTGAAATATCTTGGAGTGTAATGTAAATATTTCACACACTCTAAAAAATGCTGGGTTAAAAACAACCCAAGTTGGGTTGAAAATGGACAAACCCAGCGATTGGGTTGTTTTGACCCAGCAGTTGGGTTAAATGTTTGCCCAACCTGCTGGGTAGTTTTATTTAACCCAACAATTGTTTACAAATTACTATATGTCTGGCTTAAAATGAACCCAAAATAGGTTGGAAATTAAAAATCAGACTCATAATTACTAGATGCAACAATAATAATCAAAAAGATGAGCATTTATTAATAAGCAATTTAATAAATGTTCATTGTTTAAATATTATTCAAAAAATATATTAATAAATGTTTGTTTATTAAACATATTAATAAATGTTAATTTCCAACATATTTTGGGTTCATTTTAAGCAAGAAATACAGTAATTTTTAAACAATATTTGGGTCAAATAAAACTACCCAGCAGGTTGGGCAAACATTTAACCCAGCCGCTGGGTTAAAACAACCCAATCGCTGGGTTTGTCCATTTTCAACCCAACTTGGGTTGTTTTTAACCCAGCTTTTTTTAGAGTGCAGTTTGGTAATATTTGGTAACCTCTTTCTCTCTCTCTCTCTCTCTCTCTCTCACACACACACACACACACACACACACTCTATGGTTGTCAAAAGTACAGACTTCGGTACCAAGCAGGTACTGAGATTTAAAAAATTTGACTATACCAGCATTTCCGCCTAGCATTTTGAGCGCTGTTGAGAGGATTCTTAAACGCCTTTGATTGGCCATTGTTCACGTGCTCAACATGTCTTTGATATATAATATATATATATGTCTGTGATTGGCTACAATGATCAACGCTTCAAAAACATGTAAATATACCCTAATATATCCGCTGATAGACGCCTGGTTTCAAATGCTCCCGTGTCTATCTGTGTAACCGCTCACTGAAGAACGTCATTGAATGTCTATTTACAGCATGTTTTTGAAGCGTTGATCATTGTAGCCCATCACAGACATATATGTTGAGCATGTGAACACAATGGCCAATCAGAGATGTTTAAGAATCCGCTCAACAGTGCTAGGGGGAAATGCTGGTATTGTCAAATTTTTTTAATTTCAGCACTGGCTTGGTATAATGAAGTTAATACTTTTTCTTCACAACCCTAATGCACATACACACACACACACACACACACAAACACATTTAGAGAGAGAGAGAGAGAAATTTCATAGCAAAAATGAACATTTAACAGGCATCAAATTATGGAATGGATCAATTTGGCCAAAAAGTGCTATCAGATATCTTTTATTTATCTCATATTTCAATATCACACTCTAAACCCTTCAAACCCCCCCTTACCTGAGCCTCAGAGCAAACCCAGAAGATTTGGTGCTGTCTATTAAATCTGAAGGGCTGAAACTTTGGACCAATACAGATTAAGAAAAGAAACTTAACACCATGGCACTGACTGACATTTGTGCTTTCCTGCACTAGCTGTGATATTGCTTGTATTCTAAGTAATATCCATAAATCACAGAAATGCATGAATCCTGAAAGAGAGCCAAGGAAAACCCTTCCGACTGTAGCTCCCGTGGGCTTCTATGGGAGATTAGAATGGAAATCTCTGTTATATGAGTCTTTCTCTTTCTCTCTCTGTGTGTGTGTGTGTGTGTATGCAATGACTGTGGTTCACATTGTTCGGGTTAGGTGAGGAGAGGTGCAGTTAAGATGGCCACCCTTGGGGCAGGCAGGGTGACACTATTACTGGGTGAGATTGTGTTCTATTCTCCTGTGATGGCAGTCCGGCCCACGGGTCTGTTTTGAGCATGACCTGAGTCCATGCTGGCATGAAGGGAAGTGGTGTGAGTTAAAAGGAAGATCAGGTTCAGTCTCTCACACCTACGATTGGGTGTTCATTCCATATCGCCCCTCAGTTAATGTCTGAATTCACATTTTTAACAGGTGAATCAAGGTGCTCTACTCTTAGCAGTGTTGGGGTAATGCATTACAAGTAACACAAGTTACGTAATCAGATATTATTTTATTTTCAAGTAACTGGTAAAGTAACACATTGCTTTTACATTTACAACAAAATATCTGAGTTACTTTGTTTTCCCCTTTATTGACTGACACCTCTCCTGTCCCATGTTGAGAGAAATCAGGAGTGAAGATCAGCGGTGTTGTGTGCGCTGTGTAAACATGATGGTTATTGTAGTTCTAGACCAAATGTGAGCATACGTTTACTCATCTTACTTGCAAAAAAACAGATTCAGTGTTTCTCAAAATGGAAGAAGAAAAAAAAACTGTGAAATGCTAGCTCAGAATAATACTCAAACCTGCAATAATTAAATCATAAATACCCAATATACTTTATGTATTTAAGTTCACTTTATTAACCATGTCTGCTGACCTTCAATGATCCAATTGAACCAGACTAATATTAGCAAATATTTTTTTATTTTTTTGAGAGTGACCCTGCGTTCCATTCGGAAGGGCTCATCCCTATGCCCTAATCCCTTCAAAGGGTTTATCTTCCGGAGTGAGAGCTTCGAAGGGATGAAGGGTGTAGGGGTCAAAAAAACTCTTTTTTTTTTGGAACGCACTTCTGTGTCATCTTAATGAGACTATCAAGGAGGAGTATATTGTTCAAGCTGTGCCTTTTGTTTAACGTTAGTTTATTTATTTATTTTTGGTTTATCGCACCATATTGTATATTGCGTATTTGAAACATTTGAATGGACTGATAAAGGGAGATGTATAGTATTTTTGTTTAAGTACAATGTCGTTTTGACCAAAATAATGTACCAAATCTAACACGTATAAATATTACAGTAGTATACAAAAATACTATACATACATTTATAGGTAAAATCGAACTCCGAGCTTCCTGTACCCATTCTGTGACGCCAAACAATTTCCCTGTGCAAAGGATCATGGGGGCCCGAAGTGTCCATCAGTTGTACCCTTCGAAATCCTTCATTCCGAAGGCCCTTTGAAGTGGCCAGTTTTGAGCACTTCAGTTTGGAACAACCCTTCAATATGGCGGACATGATTGTTTTCATTCCGAAGTGCCCTTCGGAGGGCGATATATCCCGTTTGGAACGCACCGTGAGTGTGTTGAACTTTTTTCTCGTGTCCTATTCTTCTTTAATTTAGAATGGCAGCACAGCTGAAAGGTTTGTTTGAGCTGCTCCCTCTACTGTACAAATGTGAATTTGCATTTCCTTCAGCCTAACGCTTATTCATTTCACTTATGAATTGTAAAAGGGCCTTTACATTTGCCAAAAATAGAACTTTTGTTATTTTTTTGTTATTAAAAAACAAACAAACAAGCCCAGCCTAGGTGAGAGAAAAAATATGCGCAAAAGTAACATAACACATTGCTTTTTAATAAAAAGTAACTAATGCCATAAGTTACTCTTTTTTAGGTAGTAACACAATTTGTAACGCGTTTCTTTTAAAAGTAACTTTCCCCAACACTGACTCTTACACTGTTTGAGGCATAATTTTTGTTTTGTTTGTTAAAGTTTAACTTTTAATATTATCAATTTAATTTATCAAAAGTGACAAAGACATTTGACAGATTTCAAGTAAATGCTGTTCTTTTGAACTTTTATATTAATCAAAGAATTCTGAAATAAATCTCTTTCCACAAAAAATATTAAGCAACAAAACTGTGTTTTTATTATTGATGATAATGATAAGAAATCTTTCTTTACCAACAAATCAGCATATTAGAATGATTTCTGAAGGATCATGTGACACTGAAGACTAGAGTAATGACTGCTGAAAATTCAGCTTTTCCACCACAGGAATAAATTATGTTTGAAAATATATTTTAAAAGACATTAAAATACATTAAAATATTTAATTGCAATAATTTACAATATTTAATTAATATAGTTATATTCAATTGTAATAATATTTCACAATATTATCATGTTTTATCATGTATTTTTGATCAAATAATTCTAGCCTTGATCAGCATAAGATACTTATTTTCTAGAACATTACAAAAGTCTTACTGACCCCAAACTTTTAGAATGGAAAAAGTATAACATTTTTTTTAACAAGGCACAAAATACGAAACTATTTATTACTAATTTCTAGTACTAAATCAAATGTATCCTGGTTAAAATCACTTCATTTTGATTTTATTTATATATATATATTTTTTTTTAACTGCATTCTGGGATTACTTTATCTGGGAAGGGTACATGCAGTGCTGTCAAAACTCAACATTTAATTTACTTTTTGGAGTAGTTTTTGCATCAGGAGTGCCCCTGTGACACCTATAAAGCTCACTGTAGGGTTAGGTTATGTCGACTCGCAATGCATTCAGGGATTGCTTTATTTGTGAAGGTTAAATGTGATGCTGCCTTAGAATCTGGCCAGAACAGGGCTTTAAGGTAGCAGAATTTTGTTAGATACTGTTTTAGAACAGCCTCCACATTGGGAATGCACCTGCGATGGCTAAAAACTGCTGTTGGCAGGTTTGGAACGGAGCCTGTCTGTGCTGTTGGTACTCAGTGCCCTGTTCATGATGATGTTACCCTGTTACAGATTTGTTGGAAATATTAGGAGAATTTGAAGTCATTTTATCTGCAAATGTCACTTATTTTCTATTAATATGCATGTCCCATTAATTCTAATTTGAGCTGTATATCTTTTGACTTTAAAAAGCATTTGAGAATGTCAAACAGACTTGGAATCTGCATTCATGATGTCACGGTGTCACAATACATATTTTTAGTGCTGCAATAGGTGGCTGTCATAAAAGTGCTTCTCCCACATAATTAAGCCATAAATGCAAATCCAGAGGTGAGAGAAAATACAACCAGAATGTAAAAATAAAGTGGATGTACATGAGTGGTTGGCTGGCCAAGTGGTTATAAGGACTGGATGTTATTTTGCATTGTAAGTGGATGTATTTCTTGTCAGTATGCACAACAATGCATGTTCCAGCATGAGAAAAGATGAAAGGTTCAGTGCCATAAATCCATCTTTCAGAAATCCCTTTTTTGCCCAGTGCATTTTGTACTTTTATCTGCTACAAGTTCACATGGTTTCTTTGCAATTTTCAAGTGTGAGACTAGTAATTTGTCTATTCAACAGTAGTTTCATATCATAAGCAATCACGTTTTCCTTGATCTTTTGAAATCTTTTGAAAGTCTATTGTATTATGACATGCTGTAACTTTCATACCTCAAACCCCCTTCCCAATTCTAAAAGACTAAACCAAGATGCAAAAACTCCTTCTGAGTTTATGATGTCTGAAATCCAAATTAACACAGAAACATGGTTTTTATTGGCTAATTTACAAATGCTGTGTTTTACATATAGGGTGACCAGATGTTCCTGTTTTTGGTAGGCTTGTAGTAGCCATCCTTGAGAAGAAAAAAATAAAATAAAAAAATTGCACAGGTTACCGCCACAACCGTGTTGTGTTTGACTTGACCAATAGAGGGCGCTACTTGCTATAATGGCTTGTAGTCGCATTATCATTCGTATTCTACTCATTACTTGCTTGTGATACAAATGAACAGGAAGGCCCTGTTTGTTAATGGCAAAGGTAATTCATTAAACAATTTAAAAATAAATTGCTGAACTAGAAACAACATTTTAGTCACAAAAATCTGGTCAATTTACATAGGAAGGTGCAATTTGCAGTGCTGACCATTTTAACACTGTGTCGTGGTTGGTATCAGGTAAAAAGATACATATTGTTATACAAAATGAGCAATGATAATTGCTGTATATCCTACATATACATTACATTAATTTTTTGTACCCCACCAGGGCTCAGTGAGACGTTAATAATCTACTTGTGTCACCTTTGGGATTGAGTACGCTCTACCTTTCAGCTCTGCTACAGAGGATTCTCCTAACCAGACATCTCATTAAAACTGTCACCTCAGATGCAAACTCGCTCGCATCTCCATCCCTTCTTTCTGAGAGCCTGACCTCGATTTCTGAATCTGTAGCTCTCACTTTTCCTACTCTGTGAAGCCCAGCGTTTGATCATTTGGGGACTCGTGTCTCGCTGTCTCCTAATCTAATCCTATTAAACTTCCAGGTGCCTTTTTGTCCCTCTACGGACCCTGTCCTTCTTCTCTTTCGCTCTCTTTAGTGTCACTAATTGAGAAATGGCTGCTGGCATCCCCTAGGCAAGCGTACTGAAGGTCTAGAACGTTCCATCTTGATTAAGGGACACTGCAGAAGTGAAAGGGGCTCACGATGAACAGTTACTCTTCTCAGAAGCATTCAGTCTTTTGGTTCCATTTAAAATTTTTACAGGTCAAGTTTTTAATTATGTATTTTGGCCTTTTGTCTCATTTTAATGATACAAATAGTAGAGAGATTACATTAAATTATGGAGAGAAGAGGCTAGAACATGATTTAGAAAAATTAGCTGGATTTGAACTTATATGGCCCACATGAGCACCAAGGCACAGTGCATTATACCCTGAAACCCTATACATATAAGGGGGCGTGCACAGTAATAATCACAATAAGCTCTGTGTTTTTTTTACTTTCAATTATAAACACAGTGCCATCCTTCAAATTCTGTCCATTTTATTACGAAATTCAAACAATAAAGGCCATTTTGACTTTTTTTTGATGTGGCGTGACAGATGGCTGTATAGGCGCCTCAGTTCAAACGGCCACACCGAGCGCAAGTGAATGCGATCATCCCTTCCTCTTCACTACTACAGAATGAACATGAATGAACATTAAGGTATGTTGAAAAGATACAGTACAACTTACTGAAACCTATCATATCTCGTGTATTCGCTCAATCAGTGTTTCAACTGCGGAAATATGTCAGTAAAACAGTTTGTAAACAATATGTATTACATTTACCTCAGAAAAGCCATTCAGTGTCAACAGCTAGTTAGTTCGCTAGAGAAATATATGTGCTAAATATATGCACTATATTAGCCTATATATATAATAATTATATTTTACTTAAAATGTTAGTTAATGTAAGACCTCAATAAATCTGTCATGAAAACAAGTTATGACAGCCACTGTGCAAATGATTATATTTCAACAACGAATTGGAGAAACAGAAGTTAATAAAAAAAACTGCCTTGTGTGTAATTTAAATGTTTACAATACATACATTTTTTTATTATTATTTGAGTGTTGATTATATCTAAAAATAAATAGCAACTGAATTGAATAATTTGGGCTCTGTTGTTAATTGTAACCTTTATTATAGTGATGTGCAAGTAATGGCTCCCATAGTTTACAGCATTAGCAGAGATAGATTTTTTTATTTAGAACATTTTAATTATAATTGAGTAAATTTAAAGACAGAGACACAGTTGATTCAGTAAAACATTATTTAATAAAAAAATTTAATATTGTTTAGTTTTCTCACCCTGCTGTACCGAACCCATACCGAACCGTGACTTCAAAAGCGAGGTATACTGAATGGTCATTTTTGTGTACGTTACACCCCTTATATATATATATATATATATATATATATATAAAGCAGACTNGTGGCGATGGGTCTGATTGAAACACCTGAATTCAATAATTAGGAGTAACTTAACAAAATGTGAAAAAAATGAAGGGGTATGAATATTTTCTCAAAGCACTGTGTGCAACACACACACACACACACACACACATTATTAATGACATTGTGTATTGTGTCCTGCTCCTATTCTCAGTCTTGGTTGCACACCTGAATTGATAAAATCTATTAGCAAATCTTGTTTACTTTTAAATGTCGAGATTTTTTCACCTGACATTTTCCCCCGTTTGCTTAAGTCCACAAAAATGTGCATTATAAATTAAATGCGCTAAACAATACATGAGCTCAGATGTTTTAAAGGACTCCATCTGTCCATTCGAATCATTCCCATTGTCTTTTACATCCCAGCTTGTCTTGAGTCTGTCTGCTTCCGCTTTAATGATAACTGCGCTATTCTTTTTCATCCTGCTCCTCTTCATCCCACCATCTTCCTTCTCTTTGCGCTTCTGTCAAGACTGTGAATCGGTGAAGAAGATGACAGTGCATGCTGAATTCTGAGTGTTTTTGTAGCATTGTGAGAACTGACTGCCTGCTTTTGTAGAGAGGACCTTTCTAGTGCCTTTAAAAAGTCTTTGTAGAGTCTTTGTGGAAGACTAATGCATCCACTCATTTGCATACATGTTTGTAATTTACCTGGTGTTGTCATAACAAATCATTGACTTTATACCTAATAATCTACAGTACTTGACATAGAATTGTGTGCATCTATGTTAACAAACGATAATGTTGCTACTCTATACAGTATATGTGCTTTGTGATCATATTTATGCTAAAAATACATGAGTTTAGTATGTTTCAAGATTTTGATGTCGTTTGATGACCTTAAATAACACAATTTTGTTCAACGACACACTCCTCTGCTATTAAAATCCCATCAAAGATGTCTTATCTCACAAATAACACGATCAATACAGCATTAGCGTGGAATAAACTTGAAGAGTACTTGAAAGCGCTTGGCCTTGATTGAATGTTACTGTACTATACGTAGATGTTTTTTTTGTTTGTTTTTTAACTGGTTTGTGTTTCTTTCTCTTTGCTTTCCAGATCCATACATGTGTCCATTAGAGGATGGAGGTCAGAGAGTAGTAGGTAGGTCCCTTTCATTTTAGTGTAATGTGTAGTAGCGTCACTAGAACATTTTAGTGATTCTTACCAAGTGTCCTTCAAAAGTCACGCATCACTGTGCAACTCACATTTAAGCTCTTTGGGAAAGTATGTCTTTGTATAAAGGTGTTAATAAATTGTGCACGGTCTATAGAAGTATTCACAATGGCATATACCGTAAAGGGATGTACATTACATGGTCGTAACCGATATAGAGCTGTATGGGCCTCCACAATCCTGAATATGCGGTTTGTGGCCTTGATGTTTCAACATGCGTATTGTTAAGGCGATGATACACGGAGCAACTTTTTGAGCAATGTTGCAGAGCGATGTAGCCTGGGCACTTTCCCGTTGAGAATGGGCAACAAATTTCTATCTGGAAACTTTAGATCGAAATTTCTTGCCCATTCTCAGTATGAAAGTGGCCAAGCAACATCGCTCGGCAACATTGCTCAAAAAGTTGTCCCATGTATCATCACCTTTAGAGATGGGTTAATTTATCTGCACATGCAAGAGAGTATTTGTTATTCATGTATGCATTTAGTCTAAGCCTAACATTTGTTCTTCTCTGTAGACTGTGACTCTCGCCAATCTGTATTTGCAAGCTTATAGAGCAGCAGGATTAATTGTACATTTACATTTTACATTTATGCATTTGGCACTTTTGTCCAAAGCATTCAAGGTATACGTTTTATGGTTTCATGCACTCTCTTCGTGCATTCAGATTCAATCAAACCTATGATGGTGTTGCTAATGCCTCTACCTCTAATGTTTTTGTATATACTGTATTTGTAATATATATTACAAAATTTAGTAATACTAATTATAATGTAAGGGAATTTTAAAGTTGTGGTTTTCAGACAACTTCAAGTTAATAACAAGTAAATATCAAATGTGTATTTTGCTAAATTGCTATTGTAATTTGCTATTTGTGCGTATATTTTTGTAAGTATTAATAATATTTGTATCATTATTAATATTTAAAATTAAATTATTATTGTTTATTATTAAAAGTAGTAAACAGTGCTGAGAAAATTCTAATGCATAGTATACACTACTGTTTAAAAATGTGGCTTTTTTATTTTTTTTGAAAGTCTCATGCTTACAAAAGCTGCATTATTATTACAACTACACACTCTAAAAAATGCTGGGTTAAAAACAACCCAAGTTGGGTTGAAAATGGACAAACCCAGCGATTGGGTTGTTTTGACCCAGCAGTTGGGTTAAATGTTTGCCCAACCTGCTGGGTAGTTTTATTTAACCCAACAATTGTTTACAAATTACTATAGGTCTGGCTTAAAATGAACCCAAAATAGGTTGGAAATTAAAAATCAGACTCATAATTACTAGAGGCAACAATAATAATCAAAAATATGAGCATTTATTAATAAGCAATTTAATAAATGTTTATTCTTTAAATATTATTAAAAAAAAATATTAATAAATGTTTGTTTATTAAACATATTAATAAATGTTAATTTCCAACATATTTTGGGTTAATTTTAAGCAAGAAATACAGTAATTTTTAAACAATATTTGGGTTAAATAAAACTACCCAGCAGGTTGGGCAAACATTTAACCCAGCCGCTGGGTTAAAACAACCCAATCGCTGGGTTTGTCCATTTTCAACCCAACTTGGGTTGTTTTTAACCCAGCTTTTTTTAGAGTGCAGTATTATTACATTTTAAAATAACTCTTTTCTATTTTAATATATTTTAAAATGTAATTTAGTCCTGTGATGAGAAAGCTGAATTTTCAGCATCATTTCTCCAGTATTCAGTGTCACATGATCCTTCAGAAATCATTCTAATATGCTGATTTAGTGCTCAAAAAAACATATTATTATTACAGTTGAAAGGCAGTGCTGCTTTTTCGGGATTCTTTGATAAATAGAAAGTTCAAAAGAACAGCATTTATTTGAAATAGAAATCTTTTGTAACATCATAAATGATTTTACTGCCACTTTTCATCAATTTAGTGCATTCTTGCTGAATTTGATGTGGCAATTGTGAGTGCATTATGCATGAAGTTAATATTGATGTTAAGCTTTACAGTTACTCATGCTCTCTTCTCGTTTTACTTTTGAAGATTGAATATTTAGTCATTCCGACGGTATATGGGATGAATGCGGTTAGCTAAAGAGAATGAAAATGCAAACTGAGTTAATGCACAAATGAATTAATGCAAATGATAACTGTTCACTCAGTACCCCATAACATCGCTTTTAAGGGTTAACAATCTCTGTGTTAGTGCTGTTTATGCCTAACAATAATTTCATTGTTAATATATTTCATTATTCATTATTACTGGTCATCTTTAACACACACACACACACACACACACTCACAGAGTCTTCGATAACTGGCCTTGAATCCACTGAATGAGTAAATACGCTAAGCTCTTGAATCAACTCCACTGATAATGATGTTTATGCATTATTCATATAGCTGAATCAGCGATCTCTCACTCTCTATCTCTCGTCGTACTGTTTCTGTTTCAAAATGCTCCCATCGCTCTCACACATCTACAAACATGAGAACAAAAGGCTGTGTTTTGTGGCTTGCATACTAGTAAGTGTCTCATATGCCTGTAAGAAATATGGTGGAAATCTTGTCAGTAACTGAATGCCAAAAGGGATATGTCATCTAGAGGCATTAGAATGAATGGAAACAGCTGTATTTCTTTGATACACAGATCAACTAGAATGGAGCTGATGAGGGAACAAGTTGTCTCGCACTTCTGAGGAGTGGTTTTCTGTGATTTGAAGTCTAGTTCATTTTGATGAATCAGATCCTTCAAGAAAGAAGTCATTGGTCAAAAACATTCCCAGAGGTATGTTTGAAAACACCCAAACTAACAAAATCAATCAATCAATCAATCAATCAAATGCATTCCCAGAAGCCCATGTTCAGCATTGGCCATGAAATATTCCGTATCACTCATTTTATCATTTTAGTCTCAAACTTATAGTCCAGTGATTTGCAAAAAAAAAAAAAAAAACCTCTCTGTTAATACTCTAGTTGAAAAACTGAGTAAAAAGAGTGATTTTTTTTTTTTTTTTACGAATCAGACATCACTAGAGTTGATTTAGTATCATGTATACTATAGTATTTAAAAAATATATATATTTTAGCTTTTAATTTTTTTCCCGTTTATTTTAATGTTAGTTTGTTTCAGTAATTTGTGCTTTTGCCATTTTAATTGTTTTAAAATATTTTTATTTTTATTCATTTTTATTTTACATTAAGTAATTTTAGTACTTCAGCTTAAGTTTTTCATCTAATATTTTATTTTATTTAAGCTTTTTCAGTTATTGGAAACAATTTTTAATCATTTTAGTTTTACTTAACTATGGAAGCTTGTTTCCACCACTGAATACAAAATAAAAAAGGTAAATGTGACTTTTCATCTCACAATTCTGACTTTTTTTTCTCGCAATTGCGAGTTTACATCTCACAATTCTGACTTTTTTTTTTATCACAATTGCATGATATAAAATCACAATTGCAAGTTATACAGTCAGAACTGCAAGATACATACGTACAATTCTGACTTTTTTTCTCAGTTGCAATTGCGAGTTATAAATTCAGAATTGTGAGATATAAACAATTCTGAGAAAAAAATGTTCTTTCCCCTCAGAATTGGACTTTATGCACAATTGCAAGTTTATATCTCACAATTGTGAGAAAAGAAGTCAATTGCGATGAAAAAAAGTCAGAATTGCGAGAAAAAAAGTCAGAATTGCGAGTTTATCTCGCAATACTGACTTAACAGGCAATTGCAACTTTATTTCACACAATTCTGACTTTATAACTCGCAATTGCAAGTTTATATAGAATTGCGAGATGTAAACTTGCAATTGTGAGAAAAAGTCAGAATTGTGAGATGAAAAGTTCCTTTATTTTTTTAATTCTGAGGCAGAAACAAGCTTCTGTAAATAACACCACTGATAACTAGTTTATTTCTCACAGACTTTTTTTCACTATACAAACAAAAAGTGGTTGTACTTTATTTTACAGTATGTGTACTTACAGTGCACTTACCTAAGAAAATACTGGGTAATATAAGGTAACAGGGGTTAAGGTTAGGTTCAGGGTTAGTACATAGTTATTACCCAGTAAGTACATTGTATGTACATGGGGAACAGGACTGTAAAATAAAGTGCTACCCAAAAAGTAGCCCAGGTTACCAAATAAATACCATGGTACATGGCTCTGGTAAATGGCACTCTTGTTGTCTTTATCACATTCATGAGAGAAGTCATAATATCCAATTTGTAAATGAATCATTCTTCTGAGTCGGCTCTTTCAAATGAAACAGCTCTGAATGGTTTGTGAAGTTGCTCTGATGCCGGCTACACAAGAGTCCTCATCCGAGCTATGTGTTTAAAGCACTCTGCCGAGAGCTGCCATCACGTAGCGGGAGTGCAAACCATCCCATTCCATTGTGAAGCTGCGAGCAAGAGCAGCATGGAACCTGTCTGTCAGCTTGAGCTCCGCTGAAGCGAACGCAACAAGGAATTTATAATTTCGTGTTCGTGTGACATCAGAGCTAATATCTCCTCTCATCACTGTCAGGTTCCTCTCAGAACTACACACAGTCCTCCAGGGGTCAGCCTCTGTAATGCTGCGATATTGATTACAGGCTTGTCACTTTGCCAAAGGGGGAACATTTCAACACCAGGCTTTTCTTAGATCTCTGTCTTCGTGCCTGACTTTCTCTCTCCATGTCTCTGTCTTCTTCTCTCTGTGACTCTTTTTCTATCTCGCTCTCCCCTTTTGTTCCTTTGTCTTTCTTTCCACACACATTCGCTCACACTGAGCAGGAAATTACCTGTGTGGAATGTGGATGTTTGGAACGGGTCACCGAGGGCCACGCTGGAGGCACTGACTGTTTCATCCACACTTAGAAGTGGAAAAAATTATCCTCGCTCGCGCTCCTTTTCTCTGCAGGCAGCTCCTTCACTGCCGTGCTTCGTTTGATAATAGTCACCTCGGTAATGTCTTCAGTGATCTGGCCGTGTGCCTTTCAGAGAAAGCCATCTCTGACCTAATTAATGCGAGTGTGTGAGAGCTTTTAAGACCAGTCAGGGCATCGTATCATACCACTATAGATAGTGTTGTTTTGTAAGGGTCTTCGTGAAAAATCCAGCTCTCCTTTCTAGTTGGTCTGGTAGAGAGATTTCTATAAATAGGGTACAAAAGATAGAAATGATCAGTTAAAAGATGTGCATTTTATTTGAAGAGAAAATTAAATGTTTGTGAATTTCGCTACCTTCTTACCAAAATTTGGGACCTCTCTCAATAAATTAAAATTCAGATTTTTTTTTTTTATTATTTACTTTTATTTGTAATTTTATAGTAATATACATTAAATGATACATTTAATATTCAAGTGTAGTCTTTTTATTTTTATTATTTTTTATTTTGTTGCTAGAAAATACTCTATTGTGGCTATTTTGTATGCAGAGATAGTCTGTTGAATTGATATTTATGACATTTGTTATATGATTTTAAAGGGTTAGTTCACCAAAAAATGAAATTTCTGTCATTAATTACTCGCCCTCATTTCGTTCCACACCCGTAAGACCTTAGGACCGTAAGACCGTTCATCTTCAGAACATAAATTAAAATATGTTTGATGAAATCTGAGAGGTTTCTGGTCCTCCATAGAAAGCAACATAAGAAAGGTACTAAAGACGTCGTTAAAATAGTCCACGTGACTACAGTGGTTCAACCTTAATGTTATTAAGCAATGATAATACTTTTTGTAAAATAATGACTTTATTCAACAACTTCCCTGTCATTCTCCTACACTGTTTATGTTGTAGACACAATGCAGCACTTCCCGGTTCTACGTCAGAACACCAACTCGTTATTGGCCAGCTCCTGCGTCAGCATCACACGTATGCGCCGTGCTGCTCACGTGAACAGCGTCGGACAATACTGAGTCGCCGTTCTGACATAGAACCCGGAAACACTGCACTGTGTTTACCACGTAAACAGTGTAGGAGAATGCGTAAGGTTGAACCACTCACGTGGACTATTTTAACAATGTCTTTACTACCTTTCTGGACCTTGAATGTGGTAATTACGTTGCTTTCTATAGATGATCAGAAACCTCTCAGATTTCATCAGAAATATCTTAATTTGTGTTTCAAAAATGAACAAAGGTTTTACAGGTTTGGAACTAACCTGGAGGGTAATTAATGACTTTTTAGGTGAACTAAGAGAGGGCAAAGTGATTAATGTTAATATCAGTTCATTTCCAAATGTCTCCAGCACTCAAAAAATAAGTTACGGTATTTTTGTGAATCAGCGCTTGATTTACGTTCGAGAGAAGCTGTGGAAATCATTAGAAATGTAAGCTGAGTCTCTCACCACCGAACACAACCTAATTATTGGACTTTTCGCTTCCTCTGTTAAGGTTAATGCAGACGAGCACGTTACTGTATGTCCAGGGGCGCATTCATGCACAGGTTTCCATGGGCTGAAGGATATAGGATACTGACTGCTTGAATATTTTTTTAAATAATTCTTCGCTAAAATGTATCATTTGACGTGACGAAGTCTTGTAAATTTAAACATTCAAGCGCTAGAAGATGTGCAAGAGAATTCAATTCGGTCACGCGCTGTTTTTTGTGCGCTCAGAGAGAGCCGCATCTCAGCACTGAATTGAGTTCTTCTTCATGTCGTCTTGCGATTGAACACACAATTGTCTCAAAATGCCAGTCTTGGCAAGTATTACGTAAACATAATCGGCTTTGTCTTGAGCGGACGTAAACAGAAAAAAAATTGGATGTGCGTCAATATATCTGTGCATTAGGTCTCAAAGTGACAGCAAAATGTTAATCAAACAACTATAAAGACAAAGAGAAAAACACTTACTGTTCTTGACTGAATAACTTTTGTAGCTTTAACAAGGATTAATCTGTATTTAATTTGTAGGGTTATTTGATTCAATTTCTGTACCTGAAAAAATCGTGTTTATTTCATTTGTTTCATCTTTGTATTTATTCGTGCTATTGCTTGTAATTAGTTTATTTGGGCAGGTGTAAAGAGACGGGGCACCAACACGGATCTTGCATACCCCTCAGAAAATGTGCAGTTGTGCCCCTGAATGAGACTAGACAACAAACATGCCAGAGACAAGCAACACATGCTAGAGTTAGAAAGAACTGTGATGTTAACTAACATTGTCACTTAATCATTAGTATTAGAGGCGTTTTTTTTTTTTGTTTTTTTTAATCATGGTATAACATGCAAATGGTTCTCGTTGCTATTAATGTTTTATATTTTCGAAATGGTCCTCGCACAGCCACTCCATTTGTGAATGATAATGTGGACTGCCATGCAGGGACTTGTTTTTTGTATCAAAGCTTTTTAAAGAAGATTTGCCGCTCTGCCCGGCTTCCATCCTTGCAGTTGTAGACTAGATAATCTGATTCATCTAAGCACCCTCAACAAGGATTTACATATTTGAGGTCGTCTTTTTCAAGAAAATTGGAATTTGCAATTAGATGAGAGCGACACTCTTTTTGTGTGTGCGGCCCACTTCAAAGATGTTGTTTTTCCGAGTCAAATGATGCATCTCCCTGCGCCTTCCGTTTTTCCGCAGCCCATATGTGCTCCAAGAGACCACGGAGCCGTGGGAGAAAAATGGATTACAAATGAGAAATTACCGCTGTGGAATGAGAGGAAAACACATTGCTTAAATTTCCTTGTCTTTCAGGTATTGAGCGATTTGTCTCAAATGCGCCGTAGAAATGAAAATATGAAGCTTTTTCCCAACATGAATTTGAATCAGCCCGTGGCTATGCTATTGACCCTCAATCACAGCTCACATCTCTTCCGAGGTTTGGAGTTATGCTTTCTCTGTGCATATCACCATCCAGTTTTTTTTCCCCCTCCCTACTCTACATTTATGGAGAGAGAAAACACTGCAAAGAAACAAAACACTTTGTTTTATTGACGTGTTAAATCTTTCTTCGAAGATTATTATTTGTTTTTGTCACTGCATATCAGGGCCTATTTTCTTTTTGTTGACATTGTGAGACACTAGAAAAAGACTAATGCTAAATTTAAGTTATGGATGATTGAGCACAGACCGTCATATCCCTCCGCTGACCAGACACCAGTTGTCGACGACACCTCCCCATATCATATGCGTGCCATCTGCAATCCATATTTGCCTAATCAAACAACATTCATATCAGTGCTAATAATCAGCGGCGCTGCAGAGTCTGCCTGGCCGCGATATCATCACTCTCATATTCCACTCATATCCGAAATGCGCTATCTGCGCTCCACAGATTACCGTTACAGAATTACCCTACGCCAATGTTCAAAGTGCTCGTCTCTCTCCTGCCTCCAGCAATTTAAACATTCCCACTTGCTCCGAGTTTCACCGTTAATGCCATCAGTCAGGAATGAGGAGAGAGGCACAATATAAATTGGTAAAGTTTTTATAGTTGTAAAATATTGTAGGAGGGTCATTACCGTTACAGTATAACTGGTACAGGAATGTTACAATTATTTACAATTAATCCCTATATGTTCACTTAATTGTTATATTGTGAGAAAAGACAGCGAGTTTTATTTCCATATTCAATATTGCGATTTTAATACTTTATCCAGTAAATTAAGATGTATGAAAATATACAGCAAAAGTAGGATTGACCCATCCACCCTGAAGAGATGACCTCGCTCTCTTCTATCAATCAAAATAATGAGACTTCATTGGATTTAGGTGACTTTATTCTACAACTGGTATTATTAGTTTTTCATAAGAATTCTTTATCCCATCTCGATGGATGGACTAAGCGATTTATCTTTATCCGTTCATCTGTCTAGAAATTTAAGTCCTGCATTAGCAGCTAAAAGGTTCTGTGTTCACTCTCCTTTTTTACATTAGTCGATTAATTCAGCCCTTATCATGCATAAATAAATAAATAAAAAGATAAATAAGATAAATTAAGCTACAGTAACCCACCGCTGATGTTTAGTGCATAGCAGACCAGACAGTACACAAGGACTGTCCATCTTTCTTTCCCTGATATTATACTGTAGTGCAGGAAATATGAATTATGCTCTCACTGAGCTGCTACAGTGATTGGTTTATGTATTCTACTCATTTGCATAGGGTGAGGCCACAGTGTCCAAGTAAACGGCATCAACGATGGATGATCCAATCAGCAGCACATGGCACAAAAAGATGATAGACAATAAATTTGATTTAAAAAGGCTTCGTACAACTAGCTCAAAATAATACAGCTCCTTTATTATCACAGGCAATCTTGACACATTGAAAAAAGGAACATAGTATTTCTAGTCCGTGTTGTTTCTTGCCGTGACCAAATATGTGGCAGTGATGTTAAAATGAATAGCTTTTGAGCTTGCCTCATTCACTATTAAACAGGGTATCCGCGGGGCATTAAAAAGCATAAAATTGTATTCCTACTACAGGCATTACATTTTTTAGATAGTTTTGAAGAAAAATAGTACTACCAGTTTATTTTAAATATACCCTTCATAATTAATAACTGATTTGCTGTCGCAAAATATGTACATTGGTGTGATACACACTCGGAACCAGTTTGGTAATTGCCTCCGGCCAGTGCAAAATTGCCGTAACGCAGTTTTTGATAGTGGTTTACCGGTTTGGACCTGGAGACGGAAGGCTGCATCAGTGTTGCCAACTTAGCGACTTTTTTCCAAGAAAGCGCATTGTGACAAATATAGCGACTTGTTGAAACCTTATCTATCTTACGAGACCCCCGGTATTGCCGCACGAGCGCGAGATCTTGCTTTCTGCAGGCGCACCTCTCTCTGCGTCTGTTCTGTTCAGTGAGTGACTGAGAGGATCAGCGCGTTTAGTTGAGGATGTGCGCTCTGTCAGAGAACAAATAAAATAGATACTATTGCTTCTAACCTGAGTGATCATTTTACATATACAGCCAAAATCACAGCAAATGTCTTTATCTTATGTGTATGGTGATTTTGTCAGACAATGTCTCGATTACAAATCAGGATTATAACATATCAGGGCCCGACACTAACGCTTGTCAGTTAGTCCGGGATAAGTGGATTTTTTGAAAGGGCAAGTGAAAAAGAATTTTACTTGCCCGGTCGGACAAGGAGCCTGATTAAATCGCCAATAAAAAACAAACAAACAAACAAAAAAACTTGGGAATCACCAAAACGCAAGAATGACAGATTTGATTACATTAGCGATCGATAGTGGATAATAATAGGCTGTATATGAATGAGTGACTCAAGCATCCCAATGTGCATACTATCCGCCCTATCCACCCTAAATAGTATTGAATATTACTAATGTCACATACTATTTAGGATGGATAGAATGCACATTGACTCATTCATAAACAACTGCCTCATTATTGAATGAATCAGCCATTGGAATTAATCGTTTGAATGAATGACTCAATGACTCACTTATTAAGACGGTTACTTGCCGCCACCTACTGGTGGTTTAGTTTCATTTTTAAAAGTATCACTTTCCCCCCCAACATTTCTTATTTGAATTTTCAAAAAAAAAAATTTTTTATTGTAAATTATTTAATTTGATTGGTAGCAGCCCTTAGTGTCTTATTCTAATTGAATTTATTGAGCAAATTTTAAGAATTTAAAAATAAAAGATGAATCATACATTTTACATGAGTCATACAGGATTGGGTGGAGGGAAATTGCCCCTTGTAAAGGTAAAAAAAAACATGCCCTCAGTGTAAATATCACAAATATGCAGATTTATATATTTCAAAGCTGGAATATTCTGAAAGGATATTGCTTCAGAATAAATTTATATTTACATTTATTATTTTATATTTATTAAAAAGGCATTAAAAAGCATTAAATTAGATTTGATGAAACCTGTAGAAACCCTGTTAAAGGTATTACTGTCTAATCAAGTTTTCACTGACAAGTCTTCAACATTTAAAGTGTTATTTCACCCAAAAATGAAAATTACCCCATCCTCAAGCCATCCTAGGTGTATATGACTTTATTCTTTCAGATGGATACAATCGAAGTTATATTAAATAATGTCCTGGCTCTTCCAAGCTTTATAATGGCAGTAAACAGAGGATGAGATTTAGAAGCCCATAAAAGCCAATCTTTATGTGTGAACTACTCAACGACGCATCAAAGAGGCTCGACAAATATCTAGCATGCTAAATATCTGGAGCTGTCGGACTCGATATCGTGTGTTGTCACGTGTCGCGACAAGCTACAGCCAATTAAATGATGTCTATGGAAGCTGCAATAACAAACCATTCAAATATAATTTGCCGACGTTTATTCATATTATGTGTGAAAGTGTTCATTTACTTTTATATGATTTAATAAATTTAATTAAAAATTTAATATAATGTCTTCCCAATGCCCATTTTCCAATAAAGTCGTTGGGTGACAGAGTTGTTGTCAGCTCGTGTAGTGTGTAACCCCCTGTTGTGGACCATTTACGTGGTGTCACGGAGTGTGAACACCACAACGACTTCAGACTCCACAGCAAGTCATGTAGTCTGAACAGCACAGTGATCTGCCAACGTTTCTGTAGTGTAAACTTGGCATTACCCGGCGCATGACGTATTGACGAACGCAAAAGTGCAGAGGAGAGAGCAAAACAAAACACCGGTCACAAATTAGAAGTCTAAATCGAGAATTTATTTGTTTGAACAGCAATAGGCATCAAAGCTTACGATATTCCTACATTGCGTCAGTGGTTACTCTTTTGCCGTAAGTTGGCGTGCGTATGGCCATCTGTCAGAAGCAAGTTATTATAGATTTCAAAGTTTTAAATATGGATATTTTTCTTACACAAATGCAGCGCTTCACTTCAGAAGGCCTGTATTAACCCCCTGGAGCTGTGTGGATATACACTATATTGCCAAAAGTATTGGGACACCCCTCCAAAGCATTGAATTAAGGTGTTCCAATCACTTCCATGGCCACAGGTGTATAATCAAGCACCCAGGCATGCAGACTGCTTCTACAAACATTTGTGAAAGAATGGATCGCTGTCAGGTGCTCAGTGAATTCAAGCGTGGCAATAAGTCCATTCGTGACATTTCCTCACTACTAAATATTCCACGGTCAACTGTTAGTGGTATCATAACAAAGTGGAAGCAATTGGGAACAACAGCAACTCAGCCACAAAGTGGTAGGCCACGTAAAATCACAGAGCGGGGTCAGCGCATGCTGAGGCGTACAGTGCGCAGAAGCCGCCAACTTTCTGCAGAGTCAATAGCTACAGACCTCCAAACTTTGTGTGGCCTTCAGATTAGCTCAAGAATAGTGTGTAGAGAGCTTCATGGAATGGGTTTCCATGGCCGAGCAGCTGTATCCAAGCCTTACATCACCAAGTGCAATGCAAAGCATTGGATGCAGTGGTGTAAAGCACGCTACCACTGGACTCTAGAGCAGTGGAGACATGTTCTCTGGAGTGACGAATCACGCTTCTCTGTCTGGCAATCCAACGGACGAGTCTGGGTTTGGCGGTTGCCAGGAGAACGGTACTTGCCTGACTGTATTGTGCCAAGTGTAAAGTTTGGTGGAGGGGGGATTATGGTGTGGGGTTGTATTTCAGGGGTTGGGCTTGGCCCCTTAGTTCCAGTGAAAGGAACTCTTAATGCTTTAGCATACCAAGACATTTTGGACAATTTCATGCTCCCAACTTTGTGGGAACAGTTTGGGGATGGCCCCTTCCTGTTCCAACATGACTGCACACCAGTGCACAAAGCAAGGTCCATAAAGACATGGATGAGCGAGTTTGGTGTGGAGGAACTTGACTGGCCTGCACAGAGTCCTGACCTCAACCCGATAGAACACCTTTGGGATGTATTAGAGCGGAGACTGCGAGCCAAGCCTTCTCGCCAACATCAGTGCCTGACTTCACAATAATGGTAAAAAATGGTAAAAAAATTTCCATAAACACATTTTTTAATGGAAATTTTTTAATGGTAAAAAATTCCCATAAACACACTCCTAAACCTTGTGGAAAGCCTTCCCAGAAGAGTTGAAGCTGTTTCAGCTGCAAAGGGTGGGCCAACTCCATATTAAACTCTACGGATTAAGAATGGGATGCCATTAATGTTCATGTGCACATAAGGCAGGTGTCCCAAAACTTTTGGCAGTATAGTGTATTTTATGATGGATGGTTGGACTTTTTTGGACTTCAAAATCTCATCCCCTATTCACTGCCATTATAATGCTTGAAAGAGCCAGGACATTATTTGATATAACTCCGATTGTATTTGTCTGAAAGAAGAAAGCCATATACTGTACACATAGGATGGCTTGAGGGTGACTAAATCATGGGGTAATTTTAAATTTTGGGTGAACTATCCCTTTAAGTAAGTGCTTTTGTAAGAGTTATCAGCGATCAGAAAAATACAATTTTAGATGTATGTAGCTGAGGTTAGGTTGTTACTATAAGCATATTATCATATACAAAATCTGTCTTACAAATGCATCCCCACAAGGGGAAAAAAGCCACCTCTGCAAATACGGACACACATGAGATACATCCTACCATAATCATAATCATTCATTGGGGCTGTAGCAGTCATTATGGCCTTATTAAATTGATTTTCATTGAACACAGTCAATTAATCAAACAGGTCAATTGGACTGAGTCGAATTTTCCACAGATGGCTCATGGTTAGAGCAGCAGTAATAGCGTGGGTAGACTCAAGGCCTGGGGAACTGCAATCATATGGATAATGTCAAGGGGAAAATGTTCTTGCCTACAGTTAGCAGTAAACCTGCACTATGGAATCTGGGAGTGCTTATTTAATTTGTTAGAGAAATGAGAGCAGAATTAATTTAATTTAAAGCCCAAGCATGGAATGCTGACCGGATACGGCACAAGTTCTCCTTTAATCTCCGCTCGTCTTCTTTCATTCTCAGGTGCTGCAGATGTATCTACATTTAGCTGTGCCACTTTCATTTTTACTCGAATTTCAACATCCTGACATTTTAAAGTATTTTTCGTGTGGGCGGTAGTGAGAACTGCGCAGAGATGATGCAGGGAAGCAATCAAGATCTCATGGCAGAGAAGTAACACAAATGAACAAATCAGTTTACCTCGCTTTGATGGATGAGTCATTTGTCAGGGGGGGGATGTTCAAGAAGCTGCACAAACACTTTTTATTCCAACATCAGAAAACAAACATTCTTCTAATGTTGAACAAATGCTACTTTCCTAGTCCATGACCTCCTGATAATAGCGAAAATACCAGCCAAGCATTGAGAGATGATTCCAAATGCATATACGCACTCAGAAAACCAACTGAGACATCATCAGTGGAGCGACAAAGCACTTGGGAATGCAGTTATACAGGGAGACTGTGGGGTGATGCACAAAGTTTATGGAGACGCAATGAGAATACGGGGAGGTAGTCACACACTTAGATTGTGCACTGTAAAAAAAAAAAAAGAATTGTTGAGAAAAGCTAAACAAAACATTAAGCCAAAAATGCAATAAGATTTGAGATTTGAATTTTTTTATTTTAATGTTTTGAATGAATACAGCCAAAGATTTACTGAATCAGTGGCTGGTTGCATAAACTGCTAAGACTAGTCTTACAAGTTATTAATTTTTCTTTTTTTTTTTCTAAGTCAGTTACATAATTTGATACTGAAAAGTAAGACTGATTACCCCCTAACTAACTGCTGGTTGGTCATACTAGTTCTTAAAAGAATAGTCATTATTTACTTCCCCTCAGGCTGTTCCAAACCTGTATAGATTTCGTTGTTCTGCTATACACAAAGGAAGATATTTGGAAGAATGTTTGTAACCAAGTAGATCTCGCCCCCCATTGACTACCATAGTAGGAAAAAAAATACTATGGAATTCAATGGACCAAATCTGTTTGGTTACAAACATTCTTCCAAATATCTTCCTTTGTGTTCAGCAGAACAAATAAATGTATACAGGTTTGGAACAACTTGTGGGTTAATTATGATGACAGAATTTTAATTTTGGGGTGAACTATCCCTTTAAGACTGTCTTAACATAATGGCTATGCTTATGCAACTGGCTCCATGTCTACTTGGTCAGGAAACTATCAATTAATAATAAAACTAATAATTATTCTCACATATCCATTCAAGTGTTGGGAGTCTGTAAGATTTGTGTAATGTCTTTGATAGAAGTCTCTTGTGCTCACCATTTATTTGATGCAGTAATATTGTGAAATATTATTACAATATAAAAATTGTTTTCTATTTTAATATATTTTAAAATGTAATTTATTCCTGTGTGATGGCAAAGCAGAATTCTCAGCCAGTCTTCAGTGCCCTTCAGAAATCATTCTGATATGCTGATTTTGTGCTCAAAATTTTTTTCTTATTATTAATGTTGAAAACATTGCTGCTTAAATTTTTAGTAGAAAATGTGATACATTTGTTCAGGATTTTTTGATGAATAGAAAGTTCAAAAGAACATTTATTTGAAATAGAAATATTTTGTAACAATGAGAAAAGTCTTTACTGAAACTTTTGATCAGTATAATGCATCCTTGCTGAATAAAAGTATAATTTATAAAAAATAAAAAAAAAACATCTTACTGACCCCAAACTTTTGAACTGCATATATATCACTAGGCATAGTATATACTGTAATACATTCTTCTGTGTACCACATAAGAAGATATTTTGAAAAATGTCAGTGTTTATTTTGCAAAAACAGGACCAAAGCACACTCATCATGCTCAAGTTGGGTGCTCAAAAAAAAAAAAAAAGTTGCTCCAAAAATGTAATAATGGACTCTCACAACAAGAGAGTCTCATTATTACATTTTAGCCTTGAAAAGTATACTTCATTAAACAATCTCTTGCCTGTTTACAACCCATGTAAACATCTTTGTATTCTTTCATGCTACAGTTGTACAAATAAGGGTACTTTCTAATTTCTTCGCACAATCCCTCGTCTATATAGGCCTCCTTCATCGCTGTAGCTTGCATGCGTTCCGGTCTGTTCTATTTATGCAGTTTTTCTTTGAGTACCTTGTAAATAGATGCACCAGGGCACGGTTGCCACCTTGTGGATAAACTAATTACTACAAAAAAACTTACTTGTACAAGTATAAGTACTTTTCTGATTATGAAAATTGTGTCACGCGCACTGCTTGCTGACCCCTCGCACATGCGTAAAAAGTGAACTATACTTTGGCCTTAAGTCATTGGGGATCAAAATGACATTGGACCCCATTGGCTTTAATTGAATGAACCAAAAACAAACTCTTATTTCAAAATATTTTTCATAATATCTTATTCATAATAACGTGTGTGTGTGTGTGTTCCACAGAAGAAGGAAAGTCATACAGGTTTGGAACGACATGAGAGTGTAAATTATCACTGACTTTTCATTTTGGGTGAACTATTCCTTTAAGTAGTTTCTCCATTTGGAAAGGTGTGCTGCTGCTTTTTATCTTTGAGACAGACCCAGGTTGAGCGGTTGACAGAGTATACGGGTAATTCCCCCGCCCCCCTTGTTTCTTTAGTGCTAGCATGTGTGTGCAGGCTGAAATGTTGACAGTAAGGTTATAAGGAGAGTGTATTGCACCTCAGGCTTGCCCTGTCTCTTAGTGAGCTGCCGATAGCTTGGAAGTGACAGCTATCCTCTTGTTGATGTTTACAGGGATTACAGTTGGTGTAGGTTCAGGGAGGTTGTGTGTGTACTCAGGTTCTGTGGTTTGTCCAGCATTTGTGCATTGTGTGCGACTGTGTGAGAGCGTGGTTGGTTTTTGGGTCATTAGATATGTTATGTTAAGTATACGACCCTGTGTATTTGTAAAGGATTAGGTTTGTTTGTCTATTAGGCCTTCCTGTCAAAGTTTCCATTTGTGTGTGACTAAATGTGAGCCGCTGAAGATTTATGTTTCAGTATGTGTGTGTTTTGTATTATCTGGTATTATGCATTTGTGATGAGTGTGTGCGTTTCTGCTTGTGTGTACTTTCACACATGTCACTGAGCTAAATTTAGGTGGCAGGCCATACACACACTCAGATCAGGTGTGAGGAGGGCCGCCAGCCTGATTACAGCCCATCACAGGAAGTTGTCAAGATGGCCCCCTAGCAACACCTCGATGGCAACAACAGCCACAGACATGCACACAAACAAGAAAGGTCAAACTCTCACCTCTCTCTCTTTCACACTTTTCCTCAGTCTTAGTCTCTCACACGGACACACACATCAACCTTTCTCATACCTATCTGAAGCGTCTTCCGGTTCCGGNCCGACATTGGCTTAATGTAGCACCATCTTGTATATGTTACATATTACCACGCTTGCTTGTACAGCTTATTTTTAACCACTTATCTTTTTTCTGTGCTTCTAATATGTAAAGCTGCTTTGAAACAATTACCAATTGTAAAAAGCGCTATATAAATAAATTTGACTTGACTTGACTTGACCTATCTACCACAAAAAAGCTGACCGATTTGGGATGGGAAGGATGGTCGTGAGGTTGACTAGTTTACAATTTATTTTATTATTTATTTTATTTTATTTTTTTACTTTAATACTTTTGGGTGGTGCTTTTAAAGGGGATGAATTAAGAGGGGCAACCTCTAATTTCTGAGAGTGTAAAATAATGGTGACAGCATGGTAAACTTTCTCAGTGAAGTTGTGTCTCTAAATTCATCTCCGTCAAAACACAGCCACTGCAGTCATCAAAGTGACACTTTGGTAACAAAAGCCTTTTCTTCACATAGGACACGTACACAATTCAAGAGTGACAACTGCTTTTAAATATAGGAGTGAATCCCCTAAATTATCATTCCATGTATGTACAGAACATTACTAACTCCCGGAATTGGGTTGATTAACACCATGGTAACAATAGCAACGTTCTGGTTTCCCGCATGTTTTGATTCCGCTATTTTTGAGCAAATTAATATTACAGCTCGGAAGGCTGCTTCTCAGAGCATGCTCTTGCACTGTTGCCAGGTCCATATATTATAAGCGTTTTTGGAATTTGGAATTGTTGTGTGTGCTTCGCAAGTGATCAAGTTTATGGAGTTATTAAAAAGTGCGCAGATGCAGGTTACGATATTTTGATCTTGTCTTGTTCAATGATATAAAGCATTTTGATTATTTTTGTTTATTATGGGCTTGTTCTTATTCACTGTTTTTTTATTTATTTTATTTTTTTAGTAAGATCTGGCAATATGTACGAGTCATACTTAGTACCACTCAGATTTTCTTGCACTGTGCACACAGAAGTGTATGGAAGCTTGTTTCCGCCACGGAAACCTTTTATCGTACAATTCTGACTTTTTATCAGAATTGCATGATATAAACTCGCAATTGCAAGTTATAAAGTCATAATTATAACCAGTGTTAGGGAAGCTACTCTGAAACTGTAGCTTTTAGTGTTGTCAAAAGTATGGACTTCGATACCAAGTCGGTACTGAAATTTAAAAAATGTGTAATGCTCACATTACACGCGATTCGTAAACACCTCTGACTGGCTATTGTGTTCACGTGCTCAACATATCATGTCCCCTTGGAATTATAAGGTTCTATCTGACATTTTTTTCAACATTGAGTTATTCACATATTCTTATTCTGTGACAAATTATTTACATTTATGTGTTTTTTTTTTTTTTTATGGTGTGTACATTTTGGGACTTTTTGTTCAGAAAAAAGAAGGTTCTGTCTACAAAGTCGAATGGAATGCAAAAAAAAAAAAATGAAGCTCAATATCTCATGCACAGGAGCGGTTGAAGCACACGAAAGTGTTTGAATTAAAAAGTGTATTTTTCGCCTGCTTTCAAACGCTCCCGTGTGTATCTGTGTAAGCGCTCGGTGAAGAGATTGATGTCTGATGTCATTGATGTCTATTTACAACATGTTTTTGAAGCATTGATCATTGTAGACAATCACAGACATATCTGATGAGCATGTGAACACAATGGCCAATCAGAGGTGTTTATGAATCCCCTCAACAGCGCTCAAAGCGTCACATTTTTTAAATTTCAGGACCGACTTGATTTACAAGCTAGATATATAGCCTATATCTCAAACTGGCTGTAAAGTGCAAAACTGCTACAAATGAAACATCAGTGCAAGAACAAAATGTATGCAACTTAAATGAAATGCACAGGAGTAGTCAAAAATGCAAGTTAAACTCACAGTAATGGAGTGCGCAGCATTTATTGTGAACGGCAATTATGAGCTGTTCGTGTGAACATAGTGTACTTTGCTTGGTTTCCCACCACAACCGGCCTTTGCCATGTGATAAGTGCACTATATTGCAATTTTATTTTCTGTTTGATTCATTACAAAACTCTAGCGGGACAGATTAAACAATGCCGGGTCATCTTTGTAATTACATCAGAAATAGACATTTGATATAGAGTGCAAAAAAGATGGATAATTAATCAATTTAAAAAGGCTGTTATTCACCTCCTGTAATGTATGTGCTTTAAGTCTTCGACGTAGACAGTGTTTTAATCTTTAGTTTGCATAACTTGCAGTCGACTCAAGTGAAATATCCACTTCTGTACATCCTTTATATAATCATCAGACAATCTCTTGTCCGTGGACAGACTGTAAAGCTGCAAGATGTGTGATACAACACATGGCGGTAATGAACAAATTTAGTAAGTGATCTAGTAAGAAGACGTTACGCTCCTTCACTGCATCACAGGCTCATGACTCGTCAGAATTTTGGTCGCGATAAACCTCTATTTGCTGGATTAAGTAGTTAGCTACTGGAAAAGCTACACTGTTTTAAAAGTAACTGAAAGTTACTTGTAGCTAGCTACTCCCCAACACTGATTATAACATGCAATTTTGACTTTGTCACGCAATTCTGACTTTATAACTTGCAATTCTAATTATAAATGATAAAAAAAAGTCAGAATTGCGAGATGTAAAAAGTGAAAAGTGAAGTGACATGTGGCCAAGTATGGTGACCCATACTCGGAATTTGTGCTCTGCATTTAACCCATCCAAGTGCACACACACACAGCAGTGAACACACACACCGGCGCCCGGGGAGCAGTTGGGGGTACGGTGCCTTGCTCAAGGGTCTCATCTCAGTCGTGGTATTGAGGGTGGGGAGAGCGCTGGACATTCACTCCCCTCACCGACAATCCCTGCCGGACCTGAGACTCGAACCCATGACCTTTGGGTTACAAGTCCGACTCTCTATCCATTAGGCCACGACTGCCCCTAAAATTGCAATTGCGAGGTAGAACGTGGTTGCCACTTCAATAAATTACTGAACTGTTTGCGTAGAGAACAGGATTAAGCACGGAAAGGTGAACTGACAACCCGTTTTAGCTATACGTGGCCAGAGATTCCGACAAATTCTGGGAAATTCATCACCAGTTCACACAACTAGAAAACACAATTTTGTAAAGACAAATCTGACATCATAGTGTGATGTTTTATACACTTAAAGAGTGTGTACAGTATCACTAAGCTGGAGGGTAATTTTGTTGTCTGCATGGATGTTGAGTAGCTCCCTGGTCTCGGTA
>RJVU01075617.1:929692-941611 GCA_003731715.1 Anabarilius grahami | reverse complement strand
TATATATATATATATATATATTATATATTTTATTTTATTTTTTTTGGAACTTTGTCTGTATACAAAATTTCCTCCTTCTTTGATAGTTAACCTTATAAAAGTTATAAAGTCACACTATAACTATGGTACACCTGACATGTTCTGACATTGATCCTGGTATTTTAAATAGGGTCTGATTCTGGAATAAAAATTTTCCGACATTCCGGTTCAAACTTGCATTCAAACATGCAACTAAATTCTAGTGTAAAGACTGTAAATAACAATACATTTCTTGATAATTAGATATAGATTTAAAGTCACCATTTGTATTCAGTCTGCAATATTTTTAGTTTCAATGTTTTTAGTTGTTAGTCTCATGTTTTTAGCATCTTGAAGGGTCCGTAAGACACACGTCTGGTGGACCCTAATTATACAGGGCTTCCTTGTGACTGACTAGTCATTCGGATAACCCATCGACTAGCTGATTTGAAAATATGTGAAGTTGCACATCCTTACTACAGAGATGCATAGATGGCCCTTTAGCAAAGTTTATAATTATTATTACACATTGTAATTTTCAAAGGTGAAGTATAATTGAGTAAATAGCAAAGTGAGAATAAACACATATTGCTAATTACATGACAGAGGCTATGAAGAGACAGCATTTAGAGAAAACCTACAGAAGCTCTTCACTCCAATATGAATATTTTCACTTGAGTATGCATATTTAACTCTTCAACAGAGCATATTAGTCCTCATAAATTTTCTATTCAAACATAATTTCTCTATATCCTAACTCCCGCTCTCTCTCTCTCGCCCCCTCCCTTTCTGTCTATTGAAATTAGAGTGTTTTGACCCCCATGTTGCAGTTTTAAATTAAAAATCTATACTCTATCTCGGTTTGGAGGGCTTTTTTGTCAACAGAGAGGCTCTGGGTTGTAATTGTCTCCAGTTTTGTTTGTGATGCATTGGTGACCTATGACCTTTTCCAGCCGATTGACTGCTCAAGGTGAACTTCAAGGTAGATCTTTTCTGAGTTGCTTCAATTGTATTCAAGGAGGAGCTCAGCCATAGGGTCGATAGGATTGAGGACGATTCTTCACATGAAATGATAAAGTGGTGTCTTTAATTATTTTGCTTTCATGATCGCTAATGTGTAATTGAATGTAAAGTTAAATAGAGAGGTAGGCACTTCTGATACGCAATTAGTGCATGACGCCGTCAAGCTATTTTCAGAAAACGTGGCACTAAAAGTGAGGTCTTCCTGTAAAATTAATTACACAGCCTCTTGCAGAAATTAACTTACCTTGAAATGACATGGCTCCCTATCAAATTGGGTCACGAAAGTTTCTTTCCTATATAACTGCGGTGGTCTCCTGCCTGCACCCTTCCTTTCTTTTGTTTTAGTATTTTTAACTCCCTCTTCAAAAGAGTTAATTCTTCAAGAGAGCTTCTTATATAGATACAGGGATCTAAGCTGAATTTTCCAACAGATGAATTATTTTTAAGCTAATAAATTATACAACTGAGAATCAAGTGAGGGGCGCACTTCAAACTGTGGCATTACATATCGAATTAAATAATAAAACAAATAAAAGGGCCAGAGCAAGAGTGGTGGTAGAATATATATAGTTTCACCATTCAGTTAAGCTGTATTCACACTAAATGTATGTTAACCTCAGTGGGGATAAGAACTGAGATATGCTTAAACCATGAGAACACTGCTATGGGCAAGATTTACTCTAATATGGGTTGCTATCCATTCTAATGCAGAATCATCTTGTATTCTATGTCCTGTTGTACTTTAGCATCTTATAACAAAACATCTGAGAATGCTTCAGAGTTTATTGAATTTAACTTTGTATGAGTCATACATATGTCAGTGTTAAAAAAATTGAATGGAATACAAATCAGTAAACATGATGTCTGTTCACCAGGTGAAATTTAAAGACTATAAGATCATGGTGCACATTTTACAAGATTTGTTGCTGTTGATTAAAATTTCTGAAACTTTGAGTTCACCTTTAAATATTTTTGTTTTGATTCTATAGTGTTATCATTTGCCTTGGTAGAAATTAAACCGAAATGTGTAGCTGTGTGTAATTGTTTTTATTCACATACATAACATCAGGCATTCCCTGTAACTATAGCATTTCACTTTTGTTTATGTGATCAGTGTTTGATAGTTTATTTAGTTTTTCTAAGTTAACCTTTGCAACCTTTACTAAATATTCTTTATCAGTTTTGTTTTATTTTTTGTTTTGGAGTCATTAAAGTGGGGTTTAGTTTAGTTTTATTTATTCCAATTATTTTATTCTTATTTCAAATAATGCAAATTACGTTTTTGTCATCTGCCACCTATGGTTTGTAAACTGAATTTATAAGTAATTATAACTTAACTCAAATTTCCCCATTTTCCTTAAAAGCAAATGTTATTGTCAATCATTTGCTGAATATTGGCAAACCCAATGGTGACACCATAAGAAAACTACTATTAGGATGTTTTTTTATTGCATTTAAATTTATGGGAAATTCTTACTTTATATCTCTGACTTCCAAACATAAATTATTGTTATCTGACGATCTGAAGATGACACATAAAGAAACAAAATGTCAGTGCTAGCATTTCTTTAGCAGGTTTGGATTATCAACAGAAAATTAATTTACTAGGCAGGTTTTATTTTTACTCCACTGTAATTCTGAGTCACTGTAAAGTGATCGTTTACCACTAATGGTGTATATTTCCCGGTGTGTATCGAGTGACGCTATGCTGCCGTTTCTCTGTTGTAGAATTCCACCCTTGTTTTTAAGTTGGAAATCTGCCATCAAGTGTCGTCTGTTGCACTATTTTAAGTAGGAGATTGAAAATTCTGCCTTTAATGTAACACAGCTAGAGTGCATTGCTAACTTCACTAAGAACAAGGCCAAGGCTAAACATTTGCTCGGTGCACACTAGCATAGTAATGCATTCATACCTACAATTTTTCCAAACTCCAGAAACTTACCCCATACACATACATATTGCAGTTTCCAACTGAAATGAACCCTAAAGACAGTAAAACACCAACAACTTTTATTCTTTTTATAAAAGGCATGAGGTATTAACACACTGAGGTCTGAGGGTATCGCCGGCGATACCACCGCGGTTTTTTTCTTACCAGTGTGAAAGAGACTCAAAATACTCCATCAATGTTGCACATACAATTAAGAGTTATACACCATTTTAATCTGTGGAATATCTTCTTTCATTTGTGTACACTCAGAGTAAAAACAAAATGTTGTGCTTTTTGTAAAATAAAGAAAACTAACATGATGCGTGATCTCTCGTCTCCCTCTGAACGAAGTCCAATCTGATAGTTCTCAGAAAATTAACTGTAACTTAGTGAATTCTAATGACAAAAAAATTACGCTTAATATGTCAAAAGAAACGTTGAGATGTCAGCTTTTAAATCGTGTAAGTCAAATCGAAAACAAACATTCTGTGTTTATGTAATCTGTATGAAAAGAGAGCCATGTCAGAAGTCCGTGATTCAGCTCATTACCCACTAATGCGCCCACGCCCACGGAGGGAGCGCTATTCAGACGCAAATTCAGTCAATACATGCAGACATAGTTTCAATCGTGTATTTATTATCTTGAAAAGTGTTTATCTGGATGTTAAAGCCATGGTTAGCGAGCTCTAGAAGACATGCAGTTAGTTCCTGGTTCTTCTTCTTCTTTATATGGATTTGTGGACTAAAGGTGTACAGAGCGCCCTCTGGCTGCAAGTATGAATTGAAAACAGCATTCCTGAAATGTCCTCTTCTTCTTTAGAATAATTTGTGGACTAAAGGTGTACAGAGCGCCCTCCGGCTGCAGGTATGAATTGAAAACACAGTATCCAGCACTCATAGTGATGAGAATAAATATAGAATAAATATTACTCCTCTGTATAGAAATTTGACATAAACATATAAGAATCATCAATATTTCTCCAAATGTGCATGCTTTTAAGCTAAAAGCCTATATGAAATGCCATAGAGGTAACATAATTGTTCAGACACTTTGCATCACAGAAATACATTATATTTTAAAGAATATAATAGAATACCATTATTTTAATTGGAGCTGAGACATGATTACAGAGGGTTTTTTTCACAGCCTACCTGACTGAAAGAGCTCATTAATATGCAAGTCATTTCAGCTCATTACTATTCAATTCTTTTGTCTTCTCAGGTGTAAATGAGCCATTATTCATGATGACTCACTCCTCCACGCATACTGTTTCTCTTGACAAAAAGTGTCTTACAAAAACTAAATCAATATATTGTTTTATATGAAGGAGTAGCCAGCATAATTTTTACATAATTCTGAAGCAAAAACTCTAGTCTACAACCTCCAATACCCAGAGGTTTTATGAACACAGATTTAATATACTTTTTTTGGCCTTATTTCAGTGACTTAAGTTTTTTGTTTTTTTCAATAACCACGCATAAACGTTATTCCTTCAAAAATACAAACATGTACATACATGTTCCTCACATATTATGGTAGCCTAGTTTGTGCTGAATACAGTGTAATGACACTTGTGTCATTTATATGTTTATGAACAACTGAAAAAAGCACAAATGTCAGGGCATGTCAAAACTTCTCCAGGGCCCAAAAAATCCTCAGACCCCAAAAATCCTCAAACCCCAGAGGGTTAAAGGGGCCGCAGCCTAAATCGGTGCATATTTAATGATGCCCCAAAATAGGCAGTTAAAAAAGTTTATTTAAAAAAATCTATGGGGTATTTTGAGCTGAAACTTCACAGACACATTCAGGGGACACCTTAGACTTATATTACATCTTGTAAAAAAACGTTCGATGGCACCTTTAAAACACTTACCATAGTGCATGATTTGTAAACTACTGCATTTTGATAATTGCATCATAATAACCAGCTCCATATATGTGGCTTTACTAACAGTGAATTTGTTTGGTAGACTTGTAGAAGCCAGCTAAAATGGCATGTTTATTTCAGCAAATGGGTTTTTAATTCAATTCAGTTCAATTCAAAATTGCTTTATTGGCATTACTGTAAATCATACAATATTGCCAAAGCATACATAACACAATAATAAAAAAACATCTGTATAATAGAAGAAAATAATATCAAATATTATAACATAACTTAAACTTAAATTAACAGTGTAACACATTAGAACATGACTGAACATGGTTTTTATCTCTTTGCTTCTGTTAACACTATCGGTTAGGTTTAGGGTTGGGTTTGATGTAGATAGTACGTATTTTCGAACACTGGATCTTTCATTTAAAAACTGCTACGATACATACAGCAACCAACGTAATAAAACTTTTCCAAGTGCGTCTATGGGTAAATGGTATTAAAGTATATGCTGGTTGTATTAGTTTAAACACCACAAAACAGACAAAGGTGGCAAAGAAGCATTGAGTTCAAAGAGCATTGAGGATCAGTGGTACTGTACATAGCTTTGCCCAGTTTCCAGAGGTTAAACAGAGGCAGAGAGGTCGTATTACCCCGTCAAGGCTTTACGCATCGCCGACTGCTTTTGATGCTGTCAGAAACACTTGATGTTACGCTAGGCTACAGTATGCAAAGCATGTGTCAAAGAGAAAGAATGAGTGTCAGTGCATTTGTGTAAAACCCCAGGAAAGGGTACTGGCAGTGAACTAACGTTCAACGTTCAAATGCACGGCAGAACTGTGCCAAGCTATGAGTGAAAAGCTTTTCAAGAATAACAGAAATGGGAAAAATGCCATGTGTAAGGATAGAGAGAGGCTGGGATTGCTTTTTGTCAAAGTTCACCTTCAGCTTACCTTTAAGCTATTATCGCAGATGGAAGTCACAGTTTAAGAAGTGTGTGTGGTGTGTGCATGTGTGTCCTCAGGGTGGAAGAGGAGATCACTGTGAGATCTGTTCCACCACGGCATGGTCAACGATACCCGTAACACTTGACTGAACTTAATCTCAAGTGTGCGTCTTTTGTGTGCTTCTGTGCTTGACTGATCACCATCTCTGAGTCACATTAGTGCCGTCTGATCTCCGGCAGGCATCTTGTCTCAGCTTGAGGGCTATGGCCTCCTCTCTGTCACCATCTGTAGCGTACCGCCGACGCATTAAAGGTGTGTTTGCGTGAGTGTTGCGGACGGTGGCCTCCTCTCTGTCTCACCATCTGTGCTGGTTCGCTAACAGAACTAAAGGTGACGTTACAATACGCTAAGCTACGGTGCTTGGCTACTACTAGCCTCATTGGGTTTTACTACTTGTTTGTGTTAATAGACCTGTGTTAAGGTAGATAGAAGTGGACATGAGGTATAAGTGAGGTACAGTATAAGGGGCAGAATTACTGTTTGCTTCAGCGCAAACACTCTTTTGGCATTAAAAAACAACTGTCAGTATTTACTAAAGACACGCAGTAAAAAATTAGTGCTGAAAAGGCGTAGACGGTTATTTTTGGTGGCATATGGATTTGTAGGAGTTTCCCTTTCAGATGCAAAATTTATAGGAGTATTTAAATGAATCATGCAAGGTGATTTACTAAGGTTTACGCTAGTCATTTTACTGGTATTTGCGGCATTAATTACCGCCCAAAAAAAGCATACCTTAAACCAGACGCTAATTTGCGCTGCTCTTGCGTTGGTCATTATGGACATGATCCGACTGCGTCTGTGTTCTTTCATTTGAGCATCGTCAGTAGATCACGCGCAGAACTTTCCACTCCCTTCAGCGCTTTTTTTTTAGAATTGCGCTCTTACGCTAATTTGCCTTGTTTAGTAAATCTGGCCCTTAGTTTTCTGTTTCATCCATTTATATTTTATTTTATTTCAGTTATCAGAAATGTTTTTTATATTTTTAGTTTTAGTTTATCATAACCCTGTTGTGAACACTAGGAATGCACTATATTTATATATCGGTTATCAGCCGATATTAGAAGTGTTTTAATTTATCATATAACCCAGTATTGGTTATTGCATGCTCGTTTCACTTATTTTTCCATGTAGATTACCTTTGTTGTCATCTAAAACCCATTTAAGGTTAATCTTTAAAATCACTTATAATTTAATAACACTGTTAAATGTAATGTTTTGCAAATCTTGTCCATTTTTCACACTGTATTTTTGATGCCTAAATTCACTTGTACTATTTAAAACAAACTATAAAGACAAAACAATAGAATTTTGATATCAACAATTTATTGGTTTATTGGCCAGAACAGAAAATAATTAGCAGCTTCTCAGTATTGGACATCATTGTTGTATTGGTACATCTCTGCTGGACTGTTTTTGAGCCATGTGACTAATCACTCTTGAACTGCAAAAATAATGGCATCATGCTAACACTGATTTGCACTGATTACATAAGGAGGAGTACAAATAAATTAATAAAATACTAGCCATGTACAGTACAAGTTCAAAAATATTTCATTTAGTCAGAATGCATTACTACAGTTGAATGGCCATCAATAGAGACATGGCTTTTATGGAGCTAACAGAGTAGTGCTAACCAGCCAGTGATGTCTGGGAGTAGCAGGTTTCACACATAAATGAAGATTTTCTCAGTAAGTGCCAGCACTTCTACAGCAAGTTTAATTATCATTAGTCTAAACATACAGTAGTTGTAGTGAGCACACATGATTTGGTCCTCTGTGTTTAAAGAATGGAAATTTGCCTCTCCGTACAGTGACTAGCCTAAAATCAAAGAGAAGGCAATCTTTAAAGGGCCATGTGTGTTGTGTGTCTGTGTGTATTTGTTCAGTAAAACACCCGGTGACTTTCATGTTTAATCCCGTCTGTGTAAACAGTTGTTAATGAGACATTTAATAGTTCTGTGATTATTATGCTTGTTCTGACCTATCAGTCAATGATGTGGAAATCAAACAGTTTTCTCATAAAGGAGCCCAACAGTACAGGCCTGGAAGTAAAAATCCCATTCACTTGCTTTATAGAGAAATAGATTTTTAGCAATAATTTAAAGTGAGGTTGTTAAATGATGGTATATGCTTCAAGGTGTCAAAGACCTGACGGGTCATTTTTTTTGTCCAAAGACCTTAATAATAATAAAAAACAAAGCTATGACATTCCAAGTATGTAAGGTAGTAAAACTAGATCTCTTTTATTGAATCCAAAAGGTTTTAATTATATTTTGCTACATATAAAAATATTTTAAAGATTTTGAAGTGTCAAAAGGTCATTCATTTTAACCATCCAAAGGCCAATACAGCCTTTTCATTTGTGATTAAAATATCTTAAAATGTAATAAAGGTATATATTTTTTATTCTGGCATGATTTTATAACATCATATATCAACATCGTGCAAAATGGTATTACAATTATGTGTAGAAGTCGTTGTTTTGTTGAGAAAAGAATGTCCGGAAAAATGCATTTCATTGATGTCATTTGGAGTAACCAATATAAAGGGAACATTTTGGATCAAGTCATGCGGTCAATATCATGTGACAGGATGTGACATCATTCAGACACCTGCAAAGGACCATATGGTCATGAAGCAAAGACATTAACTCTCTCTTAAAGGATTAGTCCACTTTTAAATAAAATTGTCCTGATAATTTACTCACCCCCATGTCATCCAAGATGTTCATGTCTTTCTTTCTTCAGTCAAAAAGAAATTAAGGTTTTTGATGAAAACATTCCAGAATCATTCTCCTTATAATGGACTTCAATGGCCTCCAGACGGTTGAAGGTCAAAGTTACAGTTTCAGTGCAGCTTTAAAGGACTTTAAACGATACCAGACGAGGAATAATGGTCTTATCTAGCGAAACGATCGGTCATTTTCGAAAAAAACTCAACTGTATATGCTTTATAAACACAAATTATCTCCTTGCACGTGCTTCCGCTTTCCGCATTCTTCAAAACGCTTACGCTGTATGTCCTTCGCCTTCCCTATTCAACTTACGGAACGAACGCGGCGCCAGTTTAGCTTTTGTCCGATCGTTTCGCTAGATAAGACCCTTATTCCTCGTCTGGTATCGTTTAAAGCCCTTTGAAGCTGCACTGAAACTGTCATTTTGACCTTCAACCGTCTGGAGGCCATTGAAGTCCACTATAAGGAGAATAATCCTGGAATGTTTTCATTTAAAACCTTAATTTCTTTTTGACTGAAGAAAGAAAGACATCAAAATCTTGGATGACATGGGGGCGAGTAAATTATCAGGAAAATTGTATTTAAAAGTGGACTAATCCTTTAACTATTTGAAAAATTCATGTTTTCACTTGCTCATACGCATGTCCCGAAATATCATGTAATTCGGTACAACTGCAATAAAACATGGAAAATTTTGTAATATTTAAAAGAAAATATAAATTGTTTGAAAATATCATAAAATATCGCCATTCGGTATAACCAAAGGTGTCATTCGGTAAAACAAAAATTTTGGTGACAAATTTTGTCCATCTTGTAAAAATGACAAAAGCAGTGTTAATTGATTTAAAAACCACATAATCTCATTGTTAACACTTAATAAAACTTCAAAATTAATGATATCTCCATTGTGTTTTTTTACACTTTTAAAAACCTAATTTGTCAATGACCCATAAGCCATGCGTCACTGTGATTTGAACAAAATAGTCTATTTGCAGAAATCCCAGAAATTAAAAAGCTTATGTTTAGCTTTTTAGCTTTATTTTGCAAGCTTACCCAATTAGCCATTTAGCTTAGTCAACACAGTATGCACATTTTCAGTTATACTTTTTATACGAATTTGACCTTTTTGATTGATCAGGATTTACAGATTGCTACTTCTTGGCAGCATAGAAAGGCTTAACTCAACAGGCCAATTGAATTGACACCAGATTCTTAGCTGCTGAAAAACATGAGCATTCACATTTGCTCTGTTTCTTCAACCCACTAGATTGTGTCCATTAGACAATACTACAATAAAGATGTCTCAGTGTGCCCACGTTTGCATTCTTATTCAAATATTTGTTAAAAATCCCACAAACGTCTGATACAAAACAGCTTAATAATGTAATGACAGAGCATTATTTTTAATCCGCATACAACAAACATCAAATAACATGCTATTTAGCTTTCTTTTCAGAAACATAGCTTTGAGGTATTAGAGACAGTTTGTTTGAGCATGTCGATATTTAACATTCAGAATCTCATTTTCATCACAATTAAAACAGACAGGTTAAGCAGACCGCACCTGGGTAAAAACATGCCTCCAGGTTAACACATGCTGAAATGTATTTTCACGCTCCAGTATTCTCAATGCGTGCGTTTCCACACCATGGGTTGGGTTGTTATTGAGCTTTTGTGCCAATGCCATTGTCAAGCTGTATTGTGTTCAGTGTTCTTGTTAGGAATGACATTATGAATTAAAATTGTATAGTAGATGTATATTAAGATTATTATATTATTATTGTAGCTTTTTAATAATAATAATAATAATAATCTGTATCATATTAATAATTTATTCTATTCAAATCATTTATTTATAATTATGTAAGCTTTATTATAATCATGTTTGTTTAATAATAATAATAATAATTATGATTATATGGTAATAAAAAAGACAGTGTTATTTCTTAATTCTGTAACAATTGGGATGATAACTACATTCAAAGTGCAGTTATCAAAACAATGATGTAGTAGCTCTACATGTGGGCACAGACTCAATATTTTTTGGCATGTCTCTATTTAAAATTATTGTTATAAAGCACAGGTACATTTCAACAATTAATTAAGTGAGTTAGGAGCATAACGTTATTATCCAGTGTAATTTGAATAACAATATGGCCCACATACACACATACTCGCAGTGCAGTAGGAGCAGGTGTACGGCAGGACCAGATGCTCTTGTGCCAGGCTAATTACTGCAGCTTGTTTTTAGGCCAAACACCCATCTGTCAATCAAACACACACTTAGGGCAAAAATGCATCATTACAGACTCCTCACCAACACACACATGCTTCAAGCAAACTGTTTCATTAAAGCCCAAGTGTGAAGTAATGTGAGCAGGAGTACAGCAGAGTAGCCTGCTAAAAGAGATGACTAGTGCTAAGAGTACATGATCACATATTTGAGTCTATATCTCAGTACCTCTGAAAATCTGCTGACTGGGGATTTGAGAGGTGACAGTGATTTTTGCCAAGTAGGATGTGTTCCTGGATCAACATTCCTGTCAAAAAATTGTTACCAGTATTGGATATTATTGGTTAATTTGAGTCTTGTTAAAGCCACAACCCTATAGCTTTACATTTAATTCTAACCTAAAATCTGGTTGGTTGATGGAAATGTTGTTCCAGGACCAATAAGAATGTTGATAAATCCTTGCTTTATACACTGTTTTTCTTGTATTAATTCTGTGTTTAGCTCAACTTGTGCTAATATGCTAATTAAATGAAGTCTGAATCTTTGAAAGATGTTCAAGATTTAATTGGCAATGAGACAAGATATCACTAGTAAGTAAACAAGATATCTTCAATCACAACAGTATTTTTGATTGTTCGCAGAGTTAAATTTCAATATACTTCATACTGATTGGTCAGTCATGGTGTTCTGTAGTCAAATAATTTTTTCTCTGGCAAACAATATCGTACACTGCCTACTTTGTCACGTATATAAGTCTTTTGTTCTGTTTTCTCTCACATGATGTGAGAGATTTCTCTGCACCCTCCTTTTTAACTCTTTCCCCGCCATTGATGGAATTTTCCGTCATTTATGACACAAGCTTCCCCACTTTTGGCGGAATTATACGCTATTACACATCTTCTGAAAGAGTATAGAATCTCCAGATTAAAACACAGGAAAAAAAGAAGCAGAAACAAGCAATAAAAACATTGCTTATGCACTTTGTAGTCTTTAAAAAAAGTCAATTTCCGCAGCTTTTTGTTCAAAATGTTGCTTTTTTTAATGAAACTTACCCACATTCAGGTGTTGATAAAAACAAAAGAATGCCTGAAGCTAGATGT
>RJVU01075617.1:893408-905372 GCA_003731715.1 Anabarilius grahami | reverse complement strand
TGTCACAGACACACCAGGCTCTGCACCCAGCCAATCATGTCGCACTCCCTCACCAGAGTACTGATCACACGCACCTGACACTCATCACCAGTCCAATCATCAGCACCATAAAAGACACTCACAGTCACTCAGTCATTACTGCTGCTGATGTTTGTATTCCAGTCAATGCCTTCATCGACTCTGGGTCAGCTGGAAATTTCATCTCCGGAGCCCTCTGTCGCCAGCTCAACCTCAACACTGTCAGTTCGCCAAAAGTCTACCAGATCCATGCAGTAATGGGTCGCCCTCTCCATCAAGTACGTCACATGGTGGGCCCTCTATGTCTACAGATTGGCGTTCTACATCAGGAGGACATACATCTGCTGGTTCTGGAGGATTCAACATCTGACGTGATTCTGGGGCGCCCATGGTTGGAGCAGCACAATCCCATTGTCTCCTGGCGGACAGGAGACGTCCTGAAGTGGGGTAATAAATGTTTTCCTGACTGTTTCTCGGGATTACCGGTTCCAAGTCAGGTTCCAAGTCAGGTTCCAAGTCAGGTTCCAAGTCAGGTTCCAAGTCAGGTTCCAAGTCAGGTTCCGTGTCAGGTCCAAAAGACTCCTAGTTCAACGAAGATTCCTGTCTGTGTTACATCCATCGAGAGTCCTCTGGAAAAGAGATCCATCGACATACCTGACTGTTATTCCCACTTCAGTGACGTCTTCTGTCCTATGAAAGCTTCCAAACTGCCTCCACACCGGCCATGGGACTGTGCCATAGACCTCATCCCCAGTGAGCCAGTGCCCAGAGGAAAAATATATTCCTTGCACTCCTCACACGCGTCGTTGGGCACTGGCCACCCAAGGGTCAATGAAACCCTCTCACTGCTTAAACAGCGCTTCTGGTGGCCCAACATGGCAACCGACGTCAGGAGGTACGTTAAGGGGTGCAGGGAATGCGCCATGTCTAAGAGCCCTCGTCATCTTCCCTCCGGGAAACTACAACCTCTGCCCGTTCCAACTCGCCCGTGGTCACATCTAGGAGTTGACTTTGTCACAGATCTCCCCGCATCAGATGGACACACCTGCATCATGGTTGTAGTGGACAGATTCTCCAAGTCTTGTCGTCTGATCCCACTTCCAGGACTTCCCACAGCTTTGGCCACTGCTGAACTCCTGTTCAATCACGTATTCAGATACTTCGGACTACCTGAGGACATAGTATCTGACCGTGGCCCACAGTTCACCTCTCACGTCTGGAAGGCCTCTCGTCTGGATACCATCCTCAGACAAATGGGCAGACGGAGAGAAAGATACAGGAGATTGGCCGTTTCCTGCGTACCTTCTGTCACAGCCACCAGGACTCCTGGAACCAGTTCCTGGGCTGGGCCGAGTATGCCCAGAACTCCCTCCGTCAATCCACCACTGGACTCACCCCTTTCCAGTGCGTGCTCGGCTACCAGCCCCCACTGTTTCCCTGGGATAGGGAACCATCAGAAGTCCCGGCAGTGGATTATTGGTTCCGGGAGAGCGAGAGGGTCTGGGACTCAGCACATCTTCAGCTCCAGCGAGCCCTCAGGAGACGCAGGCTTACAGCGGATCTTCGCCGGTCTCAAGCACCTGTATATCAGCCTGGAGATAAGGTCTGGTTATCCACTAGAGACATACGGATGCGCCTTCCCTGCAAGAAGCTGAGTCCCAGATTCATTGCCCCTACACCATCCTCAGGCAAATTAATCCTGTCACGTACCAGCTACAACTCCCTCCTGAGGTCAGAATTCACCCCACATTCCATGTGTCTCTGTTAAAACCTTACCACCCGTCTGTTCTTCCCTCCACAGAGCCTGGTGATGCAGAAGAACCCCCCTTCCAATCATTGTGGAGGACGGAGCAACATACCTGGTCAAGGAAATCCTGGACTCCCGTCATCGTGGTGGTCATCTAGAGTACCTCGTCGACTGGGAAGGATATGGTCCTGAGGAGAGATCATGGGTACCTAGAGTTGACATCCTGGATCCGAGTCTTTTGGAAGACTTCCATGCCAGCCATCCCATCAGACCAGCTCCAAGAGGCAGGGGCCGACCACCACGACAGCGGGGTCCTCTGTCCTCAGGTGTGGACCGTGGAGTGGGTTGTGATGTCACAGACACACCAGGCTCTGCACCCAGCCAATCACATCGCACTCCCTCACCAGAGTACTGATCACACGCACCTGACACTCATCACCAGTCCAATCATCAGCACCATAAAAGACACTCACAGTCACTCAGTCATTGTCGGGTCTCGTTAACGCATACTAACCTGAATGCTTACCTTACAGTCTCATTACCTCTCTCCAGTGTGTCTCCTAGATCCTCCGTGTTCTCCAGTCCTCCGTGAGTGTCTATGGGCAGTCTCTGTTCCAAGTCTCCTGGTCATCGTTATATCTGGTGTGAAGATCAAGTTCAGTATTCCTGTCTTGATATATCCTCTGTCTGGCTCCACGTCTCTCTGCCTTCATCGAACCTGGTGTGAAGATCAAGTCAAGTATTACTGCCTTGATATATACTCTGTCTGGAAACTTCATCTGAAATACTCACCTGCTACTGCTCTGGTTGTCTCAATAAACATTGTAAACTTTACTTGTGTCTCCGACCTCCTGTGTATCGTAACAGATACATATAAAGATGTTAATATAAAATAAAAAATGTTGAAAAAAGTTAAAGGAACTATGTAAAATGTTCAAATGTGCTATAAAATTGCTATTTTAAAATTAAAGGGTTGAAACCATATGCCCCATCCCATGTGTACATTTACATTTATGCATTTGGCAGACGCTTTTATCCAAAGCGACTTACATTGCATTATACTATACATTTTGTATCTGAGTATATGCAATCCCTGGGATCGAACCCATGACCTTGGCATTGCTAATGCCATGCTCTAACCACTGAGCTACAGGAAAGCATAAACATACTACAACATTGGACAATCTACAGAGCATTTACATTTATGCATTTGGCAGACGCTTTTATCCAAAGCGACTTACATTGCATTATACTATACATTTGTATCAGAGTATGTGCAATCCCTGGGATCGAACCCATGCATTATACTATACATTTGTATCAGAGTATGTGCAATCCCTGGGATCGAACCCATGACCTTGGCATTGCTAGTGCCATGCTCTAACCACTGAGCTACAGGAAAGCTATATCCACAGGAAAGTGTATATCCACATAGACAGATAGTGTGTATGTGTGTAAAGCTCACACACACACAATTACATTTGTTAAATCCTTGTTACTAAACAAGCTAATCAACACACTCAATAACAATCAAGATTCAAAAATGCAATCACAACCATGACAACAAAGATAATGATGGTTGTTTAGCGCATCTTTTTGATACCAAAAGTCTTTGTGTAGTGCAATTAAATGCATGAACAGCTATTAAAATGCACTTGCAATTATGAAATTAAAATTAAATGAGTGACTTAATTTGCTTTGGGCTGATGTCTAAATTTGCTTATATGATTCATTTTGTGACTGCTCACGTGTGACATTTTCACCTTAGTGAGTATGTGTGAGTCCAAAGCATGGCGTGGTCGATACTAGACCACTGTGTCATTAAATATTAATCCAGTGTTACAGTGTGGTTTTTTTCTAGCATGCACCTGAACGGCTCACATTTCATATATGAGAGAACGAGAAAAAGAGAGAGAATAGAAGAGGTTACAAAAGAGATGCAAGAAAGACTTGCTTCCATTGAGTCTGCATGGAGTTAGACATGAGTGAGGTTGTTTCTGTTGACCTGTATCTGTTAAGCCTCCGCTTTTACCAGAAAGCTGAGACAGCATGTCCAATGGACAGCCACAATGCAGTTTAGAATGTTAAATAAGACATGGAAAACACTCTTGTGAGCTCTTTCTCTCCTATTTATCGCACAAACAAACTGTACTTAAAGGACCATGGTACTATGACACACTATAAGTTAGTGGTTTACTTCAGCGAACTTGCGGACCTGGGTTTTATAAAACTGTTAAAAATATAAATTATAAATCAATATTTTATTTAAATTTTTTAATATATATTTTATATTGAATTTAATTTAAATATAAAAGGGGCTGTATGTATACCCTTGTTATTAGCGACACCAGTGGCCGTTAAAGATGCAATGTGTAAAATTCGGGAGGATCTATTGAAAGAAATGCAATACAGGTCCTTCTCAAAAAATTAGCATATTGTGATAAAGTTCATTATTTTCCATAATGTAATGATAAAAATTAAACTTTCATATATTTTAGATTCATTGCACACCAACTGAAATATTTCAGGTCTTTTATTGTTTTAATACTGATGATTTTGGCATACAGCTCATGAAAACCCAAAATTCCTATCTCAAAAAATTAGCATATCATGAAAAGGTTCTCTAAACGAGCTATTAACCTAATCATCTGAATCAACTAATTAACTCTAAACACCTGCAAAAGATTCCTGAGGCTTTTAAAAACTCCCAGCCTGGTTCATTACTCAAAACCGCAATCATGGGTAAGACTGCCGACCTGACTGCTGTCCAGAAGGCCATCATTGACACCCTCAAGCGAGAGGGTAAGACACAGAAAGAAATTTCTGAACGAATAGGCTGTTCCCAGAGTGCTGTATCAAGGCACCTCAGTGGGAAGTCTGTGGGAAGGAAAAAGTGTGGCAAAAAACGCTGCACAACGAGAAGAGGTGACCGGACCCTGAGGAAGATTGTGGAGAAGGACCGATTCCAGACCTTGGGGGACCTGCGGAAGCAGTGGACTGAGTCTGGAGTAGAAACATCCAGAGCCACCGTGCACAGGCGTGTGCAGGAAATGGGCTACAGGTGCCGCATTCCCCAGGTCAAGCCACTTTTGAACCAGAAACAGCGGCAGAAGCGCCTGACCTGGGCTACAGAGAAGCAGCACTGGACTGTTGCTCAGTGGTCCAAAGTCATTCGGAAATCAAGGTGCCAGAGTCTGGAGGAAGACTGGGGAGAAGGAAATGCCAAAATGCCTGAAGTCCAGTGTCAAGTTCCCACAGTCAGTGATGGTCTGGGGTGCCATGTCAGCTGCTGGTGTTGGTCCACTGTGTTTTATCAAGGGCAGGGTCAATGCAGCTAGCTATCAGGAGATTTTGGAGCACTTCATGCTTCCATCTGCTGAAAAGCTTTATGGAGATGAAGATTTCGTTTTTCAGCACGACCTGGCACCTGCTCACAGTGCCAAAACCACTGGTAAATGGTTTACTGACCATGGTATTACTGTGCTCAATTGGCCTGCCAACTCTCCTGACCTGAACCCCATAGAGAATCTGTGGGATATTGTGAAGAGAAAGTTGAGAGACGCAAGACCCAACACTCTGGATGAGCTTAAGGCCGCTATCGAAGCATCCTGGGCCTCCATAACACCTCAGCAGTGCCACAGGCTGATTGCCTCCATGCCACGCCGCATTGAAGCAGTCATTTCTGCAAAAGGATTCCCGACCAAGTATTGAGTGCATAACTGAACATAATTATTTGAAGGTTGACTTTTTTTGTATTAAAAACACTTTTCTTTTATTGGTCGGATGAAATATGCTAATTTTTTGAGATAGGAATTTTGGGTTTTCATGAGCTGTATGCCAAAATCATCAGTATTAAAACAATAAAAGACCTGAAATATTTCAGTTGGTGTGCAATGAATCTAAAATATATGAAAGTTTAATTTTTATCATTACATTATGGAAAATAATGAACTTTATCACAATATGCTAATTTTTTGAGAAGGACCTGTATAATATTCTGTGGCAAGGGGGGCGTGGTTCAGCGAAGTCTGCAGCGGGAGAGAGAGGCAGGAGACGCGCGGTGAGTGAGTGGGTTAGGTGCAAATAACAAACACCTGTCTCTTGTTTCAGTAATTGGCGTGGAGAGAGTATTTAACGCCAGGAGAAGCAGGAGCGAGGGAGAGAGAGAAGGACTACTGGCTGTCACACTCCTGGATACCTGCCTGTTCATGTTGGAGTGAACTGTTATTGATTTGTGACTGTTTTGTGCCGGTCTGCACACCTTTCTGTTGGATCATTTTTATTAATAAACAGCCAGTAGTCAAAGCTGCACCGGAGGGCTCTGGCATGGCGGCGGCATCCCTCTTCCTTCCTCACATTTGAACCCTGTTACACTGGTGCCGAAACCCGGGAAGGAAGATGGATGCCGCCGCCATGCCAGAGCCCTCCGGTGCACCATTTGCGGAGATTATTACATCCCTCGCGGTCATGCAGCATGATCAACACCAGGCCCTGCTGAACTTGCGACAAGATCAGGGGAGGCAGTTCCAGGCCAGCCTCCAAGCCCAGCAGGAAGACCGCGAGAGGTTCCGGAGCTGGATGGACCGGGAGGTTCGACCGGAAGCCACGGTCCAACAAGCTGTGCCCACCCACCTCCCACTCAACAAAATGGGGCCTGAGGACGACCCGGAGGCATTCTTGGATTTATTTGAAAAATCGGCCGAGGTCTGTGGATGGCCTCGGGACCAGTGGCCGATGTGCCTGGTCCCATTGCTCTCCGGGGAGTCCCAGGTAGCGGCACAGCAGCTTCCGGTGCGGAATCTCCTGGTCTTCGACGACCTCGAGGGCCATCATCCAGCGGGTCGGCCAGAGCCCTGAACAACATCGCCAGTGCTTCCGCTCCCTGGGGCTAGGCGAGTCCGGCTGGCCCTTCGTGATGGCCCAACAGCTCCGGGACTTCTACCGCAAATGGTTGCTGGCCGACGGAAGCGACGTGGAGATGATCATCGACTGAGTTGTACTGGAACAATTCATCACTCGGCTTCCAAGAAGTACAGCCGAGTGGGTCCAGTGCCACCGCCCCACGTCGCGGGAGTCGGCTATCCAGCTCGCGGAGGACCATATGGTGGCGTGCCCCAGGGTCGGCGATCCCCTTCCATCAGCTTCTCTCTCTCCCTCTCTTCCACCTCCTTCTCTCTCTCGGCCTGTCCCTTTACCCAGGTCCCGTCCGCCCGGCCCTCCTCGAGTCCCGCCCCGGGGGCGTGAATGGCCAGGTTCCTTATTCTGCTCCCAGAGTCCCGCCCAGGCCGGGTTGGCACCGACTGGCACCGGCCGGGTTGGACCCCGCTCCTGTTTCTCCGCTCTCTCCCCGTCAGCCGCCTAATCCACTCTCTGCCACTGGAGCGGCGGGGAGGTCTAAGCCGGCCTGCTGGCGTTGCGGGTCCCGGATGTCCCGCAGGCTGCCACCGGTCAAGCTGGGTGGTACCAAATACCTGTGAGTATCAAGGGGGGTACCTATCAGGCATTGGTGGATTCAGGATGTAAGCAAACCTCGATCCAGGATGTAAGCAAACCTCGATCCATCAAAATCTGATACAATTGGATACCAGCCGCGTGGTTAAGGGGCGGTGTGTGCACGGGGATGTGGTGGAGTATCCTATTGTGCCAGTCATTATCCAATTTCGGGGTCAAAAACATAGTGTTGAGGTGGCAGTTAACCCGCACCTCCGGCATCCGTTAATTTTGGGAACTAATTGGCCAGCGTTTACAGAATTATTGGGGGCTTTTTGTACGGATGCCTCTTGGGGGAAAAATGTACCGGAGGGGAACGCGAGTGTGCAGGCGGGAGAGACTGAACCGGGACCACTGAGTACTGCCACAGGGGAACAGAGCGAAATCGAGAGACTTATTCTCTCGGAGCGCGATGATTTTCCCCTGGAGCAGTCTCAGGATGAGACGCTGAAACGTGCGTTTGAACCGGTCAGTACCATCGACGGACAGCCTCTCCATCCTGGACAACCGCTTACCTATCCATATTTTGCAATTATAAAAAATAGGTTGTATCAAGTGACCCAAGACGCTCAGACAAAAGAGGATACAACCCAGTTGTTAGTTCCTAGGAGCCGCAGGGAAATGCTTTTTCAAGCGGCTCATTCTAATCCAATGGCTGGTCATTTAGGACAGATAACGACACTAAATCGCCTCATGACCCAATTTTTTTGGCCGGGCATTCACGAGAATGTGCACAGGTGGTGCGCGGCTTGTCGTGAATGTCAGTTGGTAAACCCACCGGCCACCCCAAAAGCGCCTTTGTGCCCCCTCCCATTAGTGCAGGTCCCCTTCAAGAGAATTGGCAAGGACCTCATCGGGCCATTAGAGCGATCAGCAAGAGGACATCGTTTTGCATTAGTCATTGTGGATTATGCAACACGGTATCCGGAAGCAGTGGCTCTCCGCAACATTTCCGCTAAGAGTGTTGCTGACGCACTGTTTTCTTTAATCTCCCGAGTGGGGATTCCCAAGGAAATCCTCACTGACCAGGGCACGGCGTTTATGTCACGGACGTTACGCAAACTTTACGAGTTATTGGGCATTAAATCGATTCGGACCAGCGTCTTTCACCCACAAATGGACGGGCTGGTCGAACGTTTTAATCGCACGCTTAAAACAATGATTCTTAAATTCGTTCAGGAAGACGCCAAAAATTGGAACAGATGGTGGGAACCCCTGTTGTTCGCTGTGCGAGAGGTTCCGCAAGCCTCCACTGGGTTTTCCCCCTTCGAGTTGCTCTATGGTCGTCAGCCCAGGGGGGTGTTAGACGTCATAAAAGAAACTTGGGAGGATGGACCTTCTCAGTCTAAAAACGAAATTCAGTATGTGCTGGACCTGAGAACAAAACTTCACACATTGGGGCGGCTGTCTATGGAGAATTTGTTACAGGCCCAGGACAAACAGAGCCGGCTGTATAATAGGGGGGCCAATTTGCGTAAATTTCCACCGGGAGATAAAGTGCTTGTATTGCTCCCAACGTCAAGTTCAAAATTACTTGCAAAGTGGCGATGACCGTTTGAGGTCACACGGCAAGTTGGAGAGCTCAATTATGAGGTAATACGCTCAGATAGGAGGGGAGCACGTCAAATTTACCACCTCAATCTTCTGAAAAAGTGGAATGAGGTAGAATCAGTGATGCTGGCGACGGTGATTAGCGGAGAGGATGATCTTGGGCCAGAGGCGAATATAAAAAAACAATCTCTTGCACTGGCCCCAGGGGGAGATCACCTCTCACCCTCCCAGCTCATTGATTTAACCAAATTGCAGGCAGAGTTTGCTGACGTGTTTTCTCCCCTACCTGGCTGTACAAACCTCATTCAGCACCATATTGAGACAGAGCCGGGCGTGGTGGTTCGCAGCCGGCCATATCGCTTGCCTGAACACAAGAAAAAAGTAGTTCAGGAAGAATTAGGTGCGATGCTTGAAATGGGGGTAATAGAAGAATCCAACAGTAACTGGGCGAGCCCGATAGTTTTGGTTCCTAAAACGGACGGCTCGGTGCGGTTCTGTGTGGATTATCGCAAGGTGAATGCTGTGTCGAAGTTCGACGCATATACAATGCCACGGGTTGATATTTAGTAATGACTGGCAGCGGCATATGCAGCATTTGAGCCGGGCTCACGGCCAACCCGAAGAAGTGTGCGATTGGGCGCGTGGAAGTAAAGTATCTGGGCTTCCACTTGGGGCATGGACAGGTGCGTCCACAAATTGATAAGACTGCAGCAGTTGCGTCCTGTCCACGCCCCAAAACCAAAAAGGAGGTAAGACGGTTCTTGGGGCTGGCGGGATATTATAGAAGGTTTGTACCTAATTATTCGGACCTCACCAGCCCCTTGACTGATCTTACTAAAAAGGAAGCCCCTGATACGGTTCAATGGACGGAGCCGTGCCAGTAGGCGTTTACCCAGGTGAAGGCTGCTCTGTGTGGCGGGCCGTTGCTTCACTCTCCTGATTTTTCCCTCCCTTTTGTGTTGCAGACTGACGCATCGGACAGGGGGCTGGGTGCAGTCCTGTCCCAGGAGATAGAGGGGGAGGAACGGCCAGTGCTGTACATTAGTCGCAAGCTCTCTAAGAGAGAGACTAAGTACAGCACCGTGGAGAAGGAGTGTTTGGCCATCAGGTGGGCCGTCCTCACCCTCCGCTATTATCTCCTGGGACGGGAATTCACCCTCTGTTCAGACCACGCTCCTCTGCAGTGGCTCCACCGCATGAAGGTTACCAACGCGCGGATCACCCGTTGGTATTTCGCTTTACAGCCTTTTAAATTCAAGGTGGTCCACAGGCCGGGTGTTCAGATGGCTGTGGCCTCTCTTGTTTCAGTAATTGGCGTGGAGAGAGTATTTAACGCTGGGAGAAGCAGGAGCGAGGGAGAGAGAGAAGGACTACTGGCTGTCACACTCCTGGATACCTGCCTGTTTGTGTTGGAGTGAACTGTTATTGATTTGTGACTGTTTTGTGCCGGTCTGCACACCTTTCTGTTGGATCGTTTTTATTAATAAACAGCCAGTAGTCAAAGCTGACCCTGTCCTCTTCCTTCCTCACATTTGAACCCTGTTACATATACATAACTATGTTTTCAGTGGTGTATAAAGACCTTACATAATAAACCATTATGTTTTTATTACCTTAGAATGAGCCATTTCTATCTCATACACCGCGGGTCCCCCCTCCATGTCAAGTCGTCATTTTGCGCTGGCATGTTTGTACAGCAGCCCTAAACAGACAAACTGCCCTACAGAGCACGTTTAGTTACTATGTTGTTCTTCTTCTAAATGAGGCAGCTTGCATCGTCACTACATTGAATGCGCATGAATTAGTAGTAGTAGTAGTCGTCTGGTTTATTAGAAGCAGAGACTGTTTTTTGTTAGAAGTAATCTCATTGCTTCACTAATGTACTCTCTGCTGTCTTAGACGACGACATCTTTGTCTTGTGTCGGCCAGACGACCATCGTAGTTTCCCTGAAAGGGACGGGTGAGCTCTGTTGGTTGCAGTTCGCAACCTCACCACTAGATGTTGCTAAAATTTACACATTTCTCCTTTAAGTGAACTGCAGCCAGCAACTTATTGCTTGTGCTTGTGTACACATAATGTACAAGAGACTGAACGTGATTCAAGGTCCTGATTTACTCACAACAAAGTTCTTTTTCATTCTTTGATTAGAAGTAAAAAGAGGTTGGAAAAACTTTTCTAGGGATATACTATTACATATTACTAACGAACATCCAGACACCATCCACGCTGCTGAGAGCGATGTTTAGTATGTAAATAAGTGCTAACGAAATAAACTGAAACAAAAATGACAGCGATGAGAAAAAAGCAGTTAAGAAAGCATCTGATTGCAGAGTTTGTGCAAACATATCAACATCGCTACAATCCACCAGGATCATGTTGAGGTAATTACAGGTATGTTTACGCGACAATGATGTATGAAAAACTGAGAAGTTTTTCCTTTGCGTTTTTCATGTAAAGACGACAATGTTGTCAAAACGACTAAAACAACTAAAAACGCTGTATTATTCATGCCAGGCCAGTAGTTGGCGATGTCGCTTTGTAAAGAAAAACTTGACTCAATAGTCTGAACACGCAATGCGTATGCACATGATGTCAAGTTTTCACAAATACACGTTTTTTAGTTTACACAAAAACAATTACGGTATTGTTTTCAAAAACTTGCGCTTTGAATCCCGTTTTCAAAAAGATTGCATTTTTAGGCCCCCAAAATGTTGTTGTGTAAATGAACAGCCAAATTGGATAAATATTTTTCCGTTTTTAATTGAAAATGGTGTCGTGGAAAGGGCCCCTAAAATTACACTGTTACGATAGTTTGATTATAAAGTAAATTTGAGACTATAGACTATATAGATCTGGCTATGTGAGACTATAGTTTGAATCAATCTGTTTTCTTTGCATGATACATAAAATTACACTTTGTCTTTCGACATTATCCTGAGCATTGTATCCATGTCATTGAACGGAAGTGAGGTTTTCGGGGCCGTGCGTAAATGTCACATCCTTTTGATTTTCCCAGCAAAAAAGTCCTGATTTTTTCACATAAAAGTCAGTCTACAGGCTTTCATAGACAACCTAGGAAGTGTGAGAAAGTCTCATTTTTTAAATTTCGTTACAAGCTGTTCAAACATTGGCAAAAAAAAAAAAAAAAAAAAACAAC
>RJVU01075617.1:881322-893327 GCA_003731715.1 Anabarilius grahami | reverse complement strand
GGGGGACTTTTATTAGGATATTTTGATGATGACTGAATCTTTTCTTACATTTCTTAACACAAAATGTCATGTAATGTGTTTGCTTGATTCTTGAAAAGCATTCCAATGCAGCCTTTGTATTTGCGATCTAGTCTGTTACACATTCAATTTAATAACAATTTGTAACATAGGTGCATCTAAGTATATTATTTATGTATATTCAACCCCATATTGACCTGAATATGAAAATAGCCCTTCATGTATTCTAGAAAAAGCCGGTCTTTTTCCTCTCTCTGAAGCACAAATATGGAAGACATAGGCATGCATTAGATGCAGGAAGCTTTCTGACCCAGTTTGGTTGGTAATACTAACATCCTTAATGTCTGTAATCAGTGAAAATCTCCATCTGTGTCAGAATGCTTAAGAGATGGGAATTCCGTCGGGAGACCTTTCTGAGTGTTTAGTAGAGCTTCGGATGATTTAAATGTTACTTTGATATGATTTATTTATGCGATGAGTTAGTTAATCATACAACTCAAATGGAAAAAAAAGAAAGAAAACACACTCAGCCAAGCACAAGCTAAAACACTTCCCAGAAGCCTCTGTTAATTTATGACCTTTCACAATACAAGTCCATTCCGAAGATTTGTTTCATAGGGTGTGGAGATCTTTTGATGGGCTTTTTTTTGCATACATTTGCATCCAAGTGTTTCCCAAAACATTCAAATCCATTTCCCCCCTCTTTTCTCACTGTTACTGAATCATATTCATTTATAACTGTTAAATAGTTTTTCATGTTTTTAAAGAATAATGTTGCTACTGGAATGTATTTTTCTTAGCTATACGTCAAAATTTCAACCGATGAAAAATTTAAGGGAAGATAACAAAATGCTTTCAGCCCTCAGCCGTTCTCTCTTAACATCAACAAATGCTGCATCAAAATCTATCTAGATTTTAATGTTTTAATGAGACCCTTTTGGTGTGTCAATATTTGTGCAGTATATGCAGAGTGAATCCATTGTTGTGTGTATTTAATGTGTGTGTGTAGTTCTGATAACTTTAATTAGATAAGTACACGTTTTAAAGTAGCTGCCCTGAGGCTTAAACAAGTTTCAGTCATCAACAGCAGTCCCCTAAATAGAAAATTGGTGTTACCCAGTGTCCTTGCCGGGAGGGGGGGAACAAGGTCCTCCATTGTATACTTATTAGGCCCACCTCAAAACACTTTTGTCCCAGACCCCGATCTCCATTTATTTGCCCAGGCCTCATGAATATAAGCTATGGTTTTATTCACAGCTTCAATAAATAAATAAACAAATACATTTTTTATTTTTTTATTTTAAAGTGTATGGTGTTCTTTACCATATCGGTTTCTTGTCAATATTTCAAATTTTTAAAACATTTTTTAAAAAAATTTATTTTGTCCCAGTCAATCTTATATATACAGTATCTCACAGAAGTGAGTACACCCCTCACATTTTTGTAAATATTTGTGTGACAACACTGAAGAAATTACACTTTGCTACAATGTAAAGTAGTGAGTGTACAACTTGTATAACAGTGTAAATTTGCTGTCCCCTCAAAGTAACTCAACACACAGCCATTAATGTCTAAACCGCTGGCCACAAAAGTGAGTACACCCCAAAGTGAAAATGTCCAAATTGGGCCCAATTAGCCATTTTCTCTCCCCGGTGTCATGTGACTCGTTAGTGTTACAAGGTCTCAGGTGTGAATGGGGAGCAGGTGTGTTATATATTTGGTGTTATCGCTCTCACTCTCTCATACTGGTTACTGGAAGTTCAATATGGCACCTCATGGTGAAGAACTCTCTAAAGATCTGAAAAAAAGAATTGTTGCTCTACATAAAGATGGCGTAGGCTATAAGAAGATTGCCAAGACCCTGAAACTGAGCTGCAGAATGGTGGTCAAGACCATACAGCGGTTTAACAGGACAGGTTCCACTCAGAACAGGCCTCGCCATGGTCGACCAAAGAAGTTGAGTGCACGTCCTCAGCGTCATATCCAGAGGTTGTGTTTAGGAAATAGACGTATGAGTGCTGCCAGCATTGCTGCAGAGGTTGAAGGGGTGGGGGGGGTCAGCCTGTCAGTCTGTCAGTCTGTCAGTCTGTCAGTCTGTCAGTCTGTCAGTCAGTGCTCAGACCATACGCCGCACACTGCATCAAATTGGTCTGCATGGCTGTCGTCCCAGAAGGAAGATTGACCCTTTTTTTTTTCTCAGAATTGTGAGTTTATATCTCTCAGTTCTGACTTTATAACTCACAATTGCAAGTTTTGTATCACAAAGTTCTGATTAAAAAAGTCAGAATTGTGAGATAAAAAGTTGCAATTACCTTTTTTTTTTTTTTCTTTATTCAGTGGCGGTAAGCTTCCATAAATGTGGCATTTGAATGTGAAGCCTTTTGATTTAGTGGTTTTCATTTGAGGACTGAAGTCATTTGACATTTCCGTCTCATATGGCTCTCTGAATACACTCAACCAGGACACTAATGAACTGCTGCCTTGTCTGTCTCACTCTCTTTCTTCCTTTCCCCCTTTCTATCCCTCCCCCCCTTTCTATCCCTCCCCTTTCTAGTTCTTCACTTTATCCCCTCTTGCCTCTCCTCCTCCCCATTTATAACACTCGATCACCGCCATTTCCATTGGTTGTCTCTGTTTCTCATTTCCTTCTCGGTACCTGCAAATGTTTTTATTTTTATTTTTATATTATTATTTTTATTTATTTAGGTCAGCTGTTTGCTAGATTGTAACTATAGTGAGTGCGGAAACTGTGTCTTTAATATGTATACCCCTATTGTGACTTCTCCTTGTCTTTATTTCTCATTTCCTTCTCTGTACCTACTACTCACTAACTCATTCATGTCAGCTATATGGTATAGCAAGTACAGAAACTTTTCTAAATTGTAAATTTATGCATATTGTGACCTCTCTTCATTCTTAATGAGAATGTTTGACAGGTTAATTGGGAACACAATGAACAGTTTGAGCTCATACAGTGTCTAATAATCTTAAATTGTTTCGTTAGACGCAACTTTTTAGTCACTCGAACTGTCAGTTTGCAATGTGTCAGTTGCATAGATGTTACTCTTTAAATGTTAGAGTCTTAGAAAAGAGTCTTCCTGATGCATCTAATTAGAAAGACGTTCATTTGTTTATAATTCTCTCCCTTCTAAGTTTTACAATTGATTGAAGAACAGAAATTTCAACTATTGTATCGAGATGAAAATAAAACATTAAAGGCTCCAGACTTATTTATCATATGGGCACAGGTTTTGGGTTTTCTTCCTACTCACTTAAATTAAGGTCATTTAAAACATTAAGCACTGTTAATTTGTGAGAAGCAGTCAGATAACCACCTTGTAAAAGCAATCATCAACATTCAATATCATCATTTCCCAGACATATGAAGGCCCAATTAGGACAGTAAAAGGCCAGTCACTGAAGACTAAAGCTGAATGTCAAAGCCTGTAAGTCAGGTAAAGTTCACTCTATCACAGATCTGTTCATCTTTGATGAACCTGCTATCAATTTAGCAATTTTTTGCATTAACTTTTGCATTTAAGAATATTATCTTGCTTACCATAGCATTTTGAATCTCTGATGGAGATTCAATTCAAATCTGATGCAGTGATCATGTTTCCCCATCTTGTCTTGATTCAAATATCACATTGTTTCATCCAGCATTGGGAAAAAGTTTGCACTTTTACTGACTCTTAAGAGTATAGTTCACCCAAAAATTAAAATTCAGTCATCATTTAATCACCCTTATGCCAGTCAAAATATCTTTTATGTATGTTACAGAAAAAGAACATGTGATGTGAATAAGGTATGTTATAAATGATGAACATGCTGCATCTCTGTGATGAGGAGATGATTGTTATGTATGTTGTGTTCCATACAGTGATAGCTATATCAAAACAAAATTGATTACATAAAATGACATTCATTTTTCTATAAAATGTTATTTCTCATTGTATCTAATTATTTATCTGCGTACAAGCTGCTGTTTTATTAGTTGTGAATAAAATAACCTCTTATTGGTTAAGCAGGCTCAAAAAGTTAACATGTTTTTATTTTCAGGGTTGTGCATGACAAATGGCAAGGAACTGGAAGCTTGTGGTGTAAAATGGCCTTTAGTTGTGTCCTACCTAGAGGGTAGATTCTGCCTGGTCAGTTGCAACATACACCCTTCCTACTTCATTCCCACAGCGATGGATGCTCGTGCCTCTGTCATTTGTCATTTGTTCTCAATCGTTGAGTTCAGTTATGATATGACAAGTGTTGTCTGACCAGTGTAATGCCAACAACACCTTCCCCCTCCCACTGTATGATACATGAACAGATCGACACCTTCCACCACGGTCATTATAGTTAACTAAAACCATAAATAAAATTTGCATTACTTGAATATATATAGTGCGTGCATAATTATTATGCAAGTTGATATTTTGATCTTTTTTTCCAAGCACATTTTACCAATTCCAAACCACATTAATCTTAATAGCTACTGTTAATTTTGTATTTAATCATTTATAAGTGATATATGAGTGTTCATGAAGGCTGGTAGTAACAAAAATGCATTATATACAGGTGTGCATAATTATTAAGCAGGTTTTCTTAAATGGGCCAAAAAAAGAGATTTAACTCACACTGAAAAGTCAGAAATTATTAAATGCTCATGAGAAGGATGCAATACTAGAAATTACAAAATTATGGCGTGACCAATGGACAGCAAAACACTCAGCAGGGTCATACAAAAACATGCCAAGAAGAAAAGCAAACTGCAAAAAAAGAATCCTAATTTATGACCCCCACTTAATAAAAATCACAAATTGAAGAGTTGTGAAATACTTGTAGATGAATACTGATTTTTTAAAGTCCCCCTGTAGTCAATTATTTGATCACCAAAATGACATATTTTTAAAAAATTTCAAGTGAAAAAAAATTCTTCATGCCTTACAATAGATTGAATGTAACTCTACACCCTTGCCTCATTTAATATACACGGATCAATGAATATGCAAATTAGCCCCGCCTCCACTCACTCGCGCCAGCTCGGAGTATACTGTTGCTGCAGTGACGAGCAATTTGTTGTTTGTGTTGTGGATATAGGCTACATGTAATAAATGCACATCCTTGAATGAGCGCGGATTTCCAGCGTATTTACTTGAACTTATCAGGTAGGCTAATATCTATGGTTTGATCCATTTCAGAGATGGCCAAAATCAGAATTTATAATGGCCTGAATAGCTCTCTCATGAACTTGACCTGCAAGGCCACACTTACTGAATATGCACATGAATCACGGTCACTCACACGCTCAGAGCAATATTGTTTTAGCTATGTTTTATAGTATTAAAATATTTCGACGGACAAAAACGTGAACTTTATTGGCTTTACTTCAAGTCAGCTGTCACTTTACTTTGGCGCGAGCCCCTATGCGCTCACACACTTGGCACAGCCCTTGCTCTGTCATTAATTAATATGAATTAATATAATTAGCCTTTTGCTTGACTATCAAACAGCTATCAAACATGTGTTGCTAATGTTACACACACCATTCCCGTTCTTCATCTCAGACAGAGTCAGACAGCTGCCTTCTAACAATCAGTATCCTTACAAACGCTTTGAACAACTCAGAACGTCAGTGGAGAAAGGCATATAGTTCATCATAACATCGTAATAGACTCGCTATATTGCTAAATCTACACAATTTTAATATCAACGGAAAATATTCCAGGATAACCTGGCTTCTCTCGAGACTCTCCTGCTTCAGAGCAGTCATAGTTAATGATATGCTAAACTGCCTGCCGGCACGTTGTTGTGATTGGTTACAAGGTAGTCTGTGACGTCACAAACACCCACGATTTCAAACCGCGGGTTTTAGACTGTCTTTGGTAACTGCAGTTTCAAACATAAAATACTCAGCAATGGTGCTGACTTATGAATTTGCACATGGTTTGTCTTAAAGCATATTAAAAACACTACATAGACATACAAACAACTTTAAAAACTTGATTTTCACCACAGGGGGTCTTTAAAAAAGTTTTATGGACAGATGAGAGTGACTCTTGAGGTACCAGCAACAGTTCAGATCAGACAACAGTAGCGGTGGCGAGGGAGTCATGCTGTGAGCTGCTACACTCTAAAAACTGCTGGGTTAAATATGGACAAAACCAGGGATTGGGTTGTTTTCACCCAGCCATTTTTTTCAACCAATTTTGGATTTATTTTTTTAGCCAGCAATATAATAATATAGTAAAAGGCGTGTTTTTGCTCACCCCCAAATAGGGGCAAATTTGTGGGGTATTTTAAGATGAAACTTGACCAGACCAGAGACTTATGTGAAAGACATCATGTGAAAGACATCATGTGAAAGAGGGCATAATAGGTGCCTTTTAACCCAACCTGCTGGGTTTGTCCATATTTTACCCAGCTTGGGTTTTTTTAAACCAGCATTTTTTAGAGTGTACTAACAAAGAGCAAGACGGACCTTTCAGGGTAGGAGATGGACTAGAAATGAACTCCCAAAACTTATTCTGAAAGATACATTTTTCAAACAGTGGTATAAGAGGATGTCATGCTGGTCTTTGAAGAGTCACTCTCAACCTGTCTGTCTATTAAGCATTCTTCATGTATTTCACAACACCTCTTGTGATTCTTATTAAGTGGGGGGGGGGGCATATTTCCAGATTCTTTACCGTAGCAAAGTCTCTGAGATCCTGACACATTGTACTTCTGGAGACTCCAGGTAGGTTGCAGTTCTGGAAAATGGTGGCTACACTCTAAAAAATGCTGGGTTAAAAAAAGCCAAGCTGGGTAAAATATGGACAAACCCAGCAGGTTGGGTTAAAAGGCACCTATTATGCCCTCTTTCACATGATGTAATATAAGTCTCTGGTCTGGTCNAGAGTCACTCTCAACCTGTCTGTCTATTAAGCATTCTTCATGTATTTCACAACACCTCTTGTGATTCTTATTAAGTGGGGGGGGGGGCATATTTCCAGATTCTTTACCGTAGCAAAGTCTCTGAGATCCTGACACATTGTACTTCTGGAGACTCCAGGTAGGTTGCAGTTCTGGAAAATGGTGGCTATGGAGACTAAGGGGTTTCTGATGGTTTCACACCTAATTCTTCACCCTAATTCCAATTTATTTATTTTTTTTGCAGTTACCATGTGTCTTTTCTTCTTGGTCTGTTTTTGTATGACCCTGCTGAACCAATGAGTGTTTTGCTGTCCATTGGTCATGCATTAATTTTGCAACTATTGCATTAGTATTGCATCCTTCTCATTAGCATTTAAAAATTTGTGAGCTAAATCTATTTTTTGGCCCATTAAAAAAACAAACCTGCTCAATAATTATGCACACCTGAATATAAGGTGTTTTTCTTTTCACTTCCAGCCTTTATTAACAATAATATATCACTTATAAATACAAAATTAATAGTAGTTATTGGAATTGGTAAAATGTGCTTGGAAAAAAATGTTATCAAAATGCCAACTTCATAATAATTATGCATGCACTGTGTATATATATATATATATACAACAGATCTTTCTGGTTCTCGAATCTGATTGGCTGATATCCCTGCGATATTTCAGTGATAACAGCACTCCTACCTTTTCTCCGTTTGTATCACTCCGCTTGAAGCGACCGTCATGGCGGCCGAGCAAATCCAACGTCATTTTTGCGAATACTACACTTGTTGTACCACGAACTGTAGTTTTAAGAGTTTTTTTTAGACGAGAATGTAGTTGTTTAGACCTGAATTATGTGACTTATATTTAATCATAGCGCCTATTTTACAGTTTGTTTAGACGTTTTCGGAGATGCGAGCTCCAGGCCGTTCAGTGGTCGTGCACGCACGCGCCAACAACAGCTTCATCTTGGCCAGTGCTTCAGGGATTTACCACTGGCTCTTACAGTGGTTAAACATGAGACATAATTAATTTTGGGTACATAAAACAGGCAGTCTTTGGTCTTATTAATCTATTACTTGTTCCAGAGCAAGTCGAATTGTGCCTTGTTAAATTTGATAATTTAATATAAGGCTATATTCAACTTACATCCTCTAACGTTATAGCATAGCATATTGGCTACAACTAGACGGGAAATATCAGACTTTAAGCCCTATTCGGACGGGATTAGTTTTACATGGGGAGGTGGGGGTAAAGTAATTATTACCAGAGCTTCTCAGTGATTTTTGTCCCGTCCGAATGTGCCATCTCAGTAATCCTTACGGACCAGTCAGTCAGATTCTAGAGAGCATTTGATTGGACAGAAGATCCAATGAGAAGCTGAAGTCCGCTGTGATGTCATGAAAATCCGTGATCCGTTTCTGCGGAAGTGAGAGACTGTAATGCTTTGTAACAGTGGTAACACCTGGCTGTACACTTTTAACCTCAAAATTACTTTAGTTCGGGCCCCAAACAGTAAAGACTGTCAAATTTAAACTTTTCCCAGATAGCTCTAAAGCCACCAGTTACATACAATAAACAAAACTCAAAAAAAGAAAGACAAAGAAAGAAAAGAAAAAACAAAACAAATTCTCAAGTTCATTTAATTATTATGAAAGAAAAAAAAAATCTCACAAACAGAATAACAGGTTTGCATAAAATGGAGTAATAATCATCATATGAGTCCAGAAGAGGAAAACAGCTTTGAATGCAGAAACAACTCAGTTTTGAGTAATTGGTGACTGTCCTACCAAGTGGTTCAAGCCAGTAGTGTTTATTTATTTATTTATTTTCAGTCACTCACATTTCATGTAACGATATGGCAGTACAATAGAAGTTCCAAAATTTGTCTCTTTCCACATCAGCAGTCCAACGTCAACAGGCCGGAACCACACGTCATACGTCACTCGTCATCTCACACGTCATCATGTTCACCTTTCGTGCAGGAGATCTGCTGCTCTCATTATTAACACCCCTCCTTTATGACGTTCGTTAAAATGAAAGTAAACGGGATTACCGGCTGCTCTGCTACAGCTTATATCTCCTAAATGCGAATTTTGTCTTTGTTTTGGAACACACTAGCTTATTCATACTCTTAAGGCTAACATATCCATACTAAAAGCTAAAAAAAAACTTACATTTTGATTTCAGGGGGACTTTAAGACATTGTCAGATACAAAAATATTTAGATTTCACTCTTTTCTCCAAGTAGCAGCAGCAAAGTCTGTCACCACAAACATATATACACTAAGACAGCACTTCATGTTCCATTTCATCACTTTTCTTTCTGTCCGTCTCTCTTATAAACAGCCACACATCTCCGGTTACTTGAGTTTAATGATGATTAATGTTTATGTAGTGTGTTCACTGAAAACAGATTGATGTTTTGGATCTTGAAGAAACACAAGGTCAGACCATTTTTCCCCTTGACATTTTTGGGATTGACAGTCACAGCTGGAGGGGTGCTGGGTGGCATAACTGAGTGACTGATGGAAATAAAGAATGAAGGGAGAACTCATGAAATGGTCACCAGGACTCTACCTGGGGGGAGAGAAAGAAATGGGATACAGCAAATGAAGACAGACTTCAGTAGTGTTTATGAGAATGACTAATAGTTTTATAAATAGTTTATTTTACCTCAAGTTCATTTTCTTCTGTTTGTTTTCGTTTCGACTATGGTCTAAACTCTAAATCATCTGTGCACTGGTGTGTAAGCAGTTCACTACTCATATAGTTGTTGTAGGTATAGAAAATGTTGGCAGTTGGAGGTTACAGGCTTTCATTACTCCAGTAGGTGGCGACAGGTGACTGTCTTTATGAGTGAATTATTGAATCATTCCAAAACACTGAATCATTCAGGAACAAAACCATTATGAATGAGTAATTGAATCATTTAGTCAACCAATTCATTCAACAACACTGATTCATTTAACAATGAGTAATTGAATCATTCATTTTACAGATTTGTTCGAAAACAGGGATTGGAACAATTTTTAATTTAACCAAGGGTGTAAAATACTATTATACACAGTGCTTAATATACACTATTATAAAATACTACACTCTAAAAAATGCTGGGTTAAAAACAACCCAAGTTGGGTTGAAAATGGACAAACCCAGCGATTGGGTTGTTTTGACCCAGCAGTTGGGTTAAATGTTTGCCCAACCTGCTGGGTAGTTTTATTTAACCCAACAATTGTTTACAAATTACTATATGTCTGGCTTAAAATGAACCCAAAATAGGTTGGAAATTAAAAATCAGACTCATAATTACTAGAGGCAACAATAATAATAAAAAAGATGAGCATTTATTAATAAGCAATTTAATAAATGTTTATTGTTTAAATATTATTCAAAAAAAGTATTAATAAATGTTTGTTTATTAAACATATTAATAAATGTTAATTTCCAACATATTTTGGGTTCATTTTAAGCAAGAAATACAGTAATTTTTAAACAATATTTGGGTTACATAAAACTACCCAGCAGGTTGGGCAAACATTTAACCCAGCCGCTGGGTTAAAACAACCCATTCGCTGGGTTTGTCCATTTTCAACCCAACTTGGGTTGTTTTTAACCCAGCATTTTTTAGAGTGTAGTAATATTAATTGATTAATAGACTTAAGTATTATTTTGGAAGATTTGTACTTTACTGGAGTGCAAGTTAAACTGAATACTTGTATTTTTACTTAAAATTGTAAGGAGTTAAAAAGTACTGTTTTTTTTCCTTTAGAAATGTAATTATTTTGACTTGTGTTCAATGGTGTTCCATTTTTTGGCTAGATACTTGCACTTCTAACTGAGTAAATGACTGACAGTGGTGATTTGAATTTTATTTTTCTTTACAAGTTAAATTTACAAATTTGTGTAATGACATGGGTATGACATAGGTATTACAAGGAGAGGGTGACTTATGAGGACATGTCCCCCTTTTTCAAAAGACTTATAAATCAAACAGAATGAGTTTTTTTGAGAAAGTAAAAATGTGCACAGTTTCCTGTGATGGGTGGGTTTATGTGTAGCGTTGGTGTAGGGCAATAGAAAATACGGTTTGTACAGTATAAAAACCATTACGCTTATGGAATGTCCTCACAATTCACAAAAACAAACCTGTGTGTGTATACATAGTTTAATTTGTCCTTTATTAAATGTTATCTCTGTCTTCCTCTCCTTTTTAAAAGCTTGGAAGTGTGACCAGACAAACTGCCAGAAATCCGTATTGACTTCTCACAGTATTGATATTCTCATTCTTTGAGATCAGTGTCCTCTATCCCTGCTCCATCATTACTAATAACTTTAAAATGAATGCCGTTTCCATTAACATGAGGTTTCTCCTCTTTGTTTTTCTCATCATTCACAGAACACACCAGTAATCTCGCTTCTTGACAGATGGTTGACCGTGCCATGGCTGCTCTCTCCGCAGTGATGCTTTTCGTAGAGGTTGGTCTCTTGAGGATAATGACGGCCACAAGATCGCTTTGTCACTGACATCAGAAGATGTATGGCACACCGCTTAAGATACATGCTGTCACTTTGAAATCCCATCCAGTGGAATTCCATCCAATTTCCTGGTATTTTCACCATTGCATACATCATACATTTTTAGATTAAAAAGGACAATTTCATCTTACCCGACGACAGGGAACAGCCTGACAAACTATGAAAAGAGCCTGTGCACCAAGAAAACCATCTGTGATCTGAGTTAAATATATCTTTAATGAAACTGGAAGTACATATTGCTCTGTGATTATTGTAGATAGGTAAGCGATGGGTTACGGGAACTTGTCATTCACTGAATGGAAAACAGATGGAAAACCTGCCTGGAAAAGTCTGGTCTTCAGCTATTTTAGATTAATTCACCTGTTAACCAATTTAATCTAATATTGTACCTTATACTATTCTGTTGATTGTAAGGTATTGTTGATGATTACAGATTAAATGCGAAATCATGAATTGTACATCACTGACATCAATTATAAACACTGGATTGGATTTAAAAAGTAGAGATTGAAAGGAAACCTGTATATTTATTTATTTATTTATTTATTT
>RJVU01075617.1:850145-862002 GCA_003731715.1 Anabarilius grahami | reverse complement strand
TTTTTTTTTTTTTTTTTTTTTTTTAAACAAGAATACAAAGCAAAAAGCAACTAAACAAACTAGAACCCAACCAAAACCTGTCCCACCCCTGGTAGATTTCAAGAATATAGAAATAAAATACAGGTTTACAAATAAGATGAAAAAAGTTGACACAATATCAAAAGTAGCATGCCATATATTCACAGTGTTAATGTGGGACCCATTTATACAAGAGTTCCATCAATATTATGTCCAACAAAGACAAGTGGGTGACTAGCTTATTTATTTATTTTTATTATTTGCCACTGAAAGAGCAGCTAACACTAAAATTCTTTGTTGAACGCAAGGTATGAGATCTCAAAAATCATAAACAAACATATAGTATCAGTGACCATTTTAGATGTTTTCTTGTAGCAACAGAAACCCTTTATTCAATACTTTATACTGCTTAATCTTGTCTGTCTTCACGTGCTATCGGAATTATCATAAATACGAGTTTCCTAGTTAAAAACTGGACATGAACACCCTCTCAAGTCGTATTTACCACTGGGAAGCTCTGGAATAATTTTGATACCCAAGTTCCCGAGTTGGGCATGCCATAATATTTAAACATGCATGGCGGAGAGTAGAATGATTGCTGCTGTGACTGGTATTCTTTATTAGTTTTTTCCACAACAGCTACATTGCCTTGTCTTGTTGTTAAAATAGTGCATATTTACATATATGAATAATCATTTGAAGCATATTGTATCTTTTATACACAGTGAAAATAGCCTGTATTTGACTGAAATTCCAGCTATCATAGCGTAGTGTATGTTTATATAGTTGTCAGTGAATGGGACGCTAAATATAATTATGGCCAATCACTAAAGCTTGTGCATCCGAACTGGAGAAGCTGCGAGGATGAGCCGACTACTCTTAAATTGCTCTGCCGGTACTTGTACGGCATATACCATCTGTACCGTCTCAAGTTAAACAAAATTTCTAAGTAGCATGCACAGATTCATGTCAGACACCAATCAGTCTGTGCAGCGCTTCATGGAGTCGGACACACCTAATGACATCAAACTTGCCGTGACACATCTTGATGTTCCATATTTGAATAAATATGAATGAGAATGGGGTTTGAAATATTTTGCGGAGAATGGAGCTATCAGCAAAAAATTAGCAATACGATTACTTTTGTGTGTCTTTTCCTCACACCCAGTATAAAGTAAATGAGTTGGACTACATTTATGGTGTTTTATGTTATTTTCTAAGCTTTACAGCTCCTCTTCATCATTCACTTCCATTGTATAGAAAAGAGCAGCTTCAACATTCTGTTAAACTTCACATTTTCTGTTCCTGGGATAAAAGCCAGTAAATGAATTTTCATTTTTGTGTGAGCTATTGCTTCAGCATTTTGAAGCCTCGTCTTTAAAAAACAAACAAACAAAAAAAAAACAGCATGATACTTCATGGCTTACAAGCATAACATCATGCATTTTTCCATGGCATAAGTTGATTCTATGGCCTTACAAATCGCTTAAGAAACATTTTAAGAAACTACATCTCAAAACTGCTTTTTACAAGTAATCTTAGATGTTCTACTTAAAGCGGCCTTTTTTTAATGGTATCTGACCGCTTTCAGCCTGGATTCTTCGAGGAGCTCAGGCTGGGCGAGGAAAGGAGTGGCACCCCAACTTCAAAGCCACCCAGATTTCACATGTGATGCAAGACCTTGCAATGCTTTCGCCTGAAGGGCATGGTCTTGCTGTGTAGCAGGTGTTTAGATAAGACTTGCCAAAAATACAGAAATATAAAAATACCCCTCTATCATAGATATTATTATTCTAGAAAGAGCTGATTTAGACAGTTTAATATTGTGATGTGTTTGCATCATTGTTACGATGATTTAACATTGAATATGACAGCAGAGTTGTGCTGAGAGAGTAACTTTAACTTAATACATGAGTTAATCCTCCATATTGTGTTTTTATTGAGTCGTATTTACCAAGCTGCTTCTTGTTTGCCATTGACATTGAAGTTTTTATACATGAAATTATTCGTAGCTTTTGAGTTTGCAATATTACGCCTGCTATCTTTAAATTCAAACTTGAAATTACTGTCAGTCATCAAATATTGAAATAACTGAAAAGAGACATACAAAAAAGTAAATCTAGTTGCTTTGCTTTTCATATTCTTCATCTGTGTTTTTATTTGTTTAATGATGCATATTTGAGACGGTGTAAAAGACCGAAATAATGAAAAAATGTTTTTACGTCAATAGAAAAACATGGAACATTTATTCAGGCGCATGCTGTTTTGTATGGATGGAAGCGTAGAACTTGTTAGCATGCAACAGTTTGATGTAATTTATGTTTTCAAAGCTCTGGTAAATGGAAGAAAATGTGATAAAGCCTTTATGTGAATCAAAGCTTATTTATACCCTCAAAGGAAGAAACAGGCATATTTTTCTCTTCACATTTTCCCTTTCTTTTATTCTTTTTTTTTCTCTTACATAAACACTCTTCAAAGGCAGGACGAGGCCCAGCAGCAATAATGGCAGACAAATAAAATAATTCTTTAGGCGTATGCCGCTAAATGGCTTAATCAGCATTTGAGAAGTCTTGTTTAAAAAAAATAAAATAAAAAAATGAGTAAAGAAAATGGTACTATTCATTTTTTTCTTATGGTGTCAGAGAAGAGAGCATCATATTGGTATATAGGCATCTTAAACATATCTTTAAAAGAAAAGATTAATATGCTTTCTAAATCATAAATGTCATATCCGCTAAATGATAAGGGTCGGATATAAAATTGGGCAACATTGCAAATTGGACTCTTAAAATTACAAAATTGTTTGACAATGACACAATAGTGATCATTTGTTTCTAAGTAGAACTTTGAAGTGTATCATTACAGGAATTATCAAGCCCAAAGGAGCTCAACTAAGGCTGAAATTCTTCTGTTTTTATTCTCCTTTGGTTAACTTAATAGATGCCCACAGGATTACCAGTGCTGTCATGAACTCCATCCTTTATAATGTGTAAATCTGTGCACTTGTAACTGCTATTATCCAGAGTCCAATATGTGACTACAGATAGACAACTGGAACTGTTTTAAACCTGCCATACTGGAAAGAAGTAGATGGAGGGGGAAGAAGAAGAAAGTGTGGGAAGCACTCATTTAGCACACAAGCTCACTCAAATATCCTTTGTTAACACTTTATTTATATCCGTTACTTTTACACTTTATTTTTAGCCTTTGTTAATGTATTTACTGTATAATAATAGCAGAGAATTGCAGAGAGCGTCTCTCAAAGTAGGCCAAATTAATCAAATGATAATTTAAAGGTGATTTTTTTTTTAACCAACGATTTACTGTTTTAAATTATTATTATAACTGTTGTTGTTGTTGGAAATATTATAATAGTTTTGCAGTGCATTATCATTTATGAAGTGTGCTTTTGTTTCTGCTAAATTGTGAAAGATCTGTTTAAGTCGCATGTCGAGTGGTCCAAGGCTCTAGTTAACCTATGAAAGTTTTTGTTACATTTTGACCCCGTTTAAAATGTGAAAGCATCTATATTTTCATGTATATAGACCTTTTTTATGTGGCAGAAAGAAAATATGGTAACACTTTAAAATAAGGTTCATAAGTTAACATTAGTTAACTACATTAGCTAATATGATACAATAACTAATAATGAACTGCACTTCTACAGCATTTATTAATCTTTGTTAATGTTAATTTCAACATTTACTAATACATTATTAAAATCTTGTTAACATTAGTTAATGCACTGTGAACAAACAATGAACAACTTTATTTTCATTAACTAACATTAACGAAGATTAATAAATACTGTAACAGATGTATTGCTTATGGTTAGTTCATGTTAGTTAATATATTAATTAATGTTATCTAATGAACCTTATTGTAAAGTATTACCGAAAATATTCAGCAAGATATTACAAAGACAATATGCTGTTTCCAAAGTTAAATAATTTACTTATACATTGTCATTTTTCTAAAGTGCACTTATATATGTTACCATATAGGTTGGCAGTTTCCTTTTCTTTCTTTTTTTACCTGCCATTAAAGTAGTATGATCCTAAATAGAAATGTTTTCCTTTCAGTTCATATTTATTTCATAACATCCAAATGAGTGTAAATATATTTCCAAATCCTTTTAGGTAACACTTTATTTACAGTGTACTTATTATATGTTACATGTACTTATAGTAATGCTATTGAAATAGCAATAAATTATGCATAATTACATGCAACTAATCCTAAACCAAACAGTAATCCAAACACTAACCCTATATTAAGTGCATGTAGTTATTTAATATTACTCACTTATATATGTGTGTGTTAACTTTAACTGCCCTATAAATAAATATATATGGTATACAGCCATATCGCACGGCTACGAGTGTGATTTGGCGTTTATACAACAGTTCGATGACACGAGTGTGCAAACAAACCCTCTTTTGTGCAGCACTACTTCCTTCCGCCACGGATTCAAATCTCAAGTTGACTGTTGGACCAAGCCTCCGTTACTAATTCTAAAACGTCACTTTAGAACTAGTAATGAAGAAACATTGAGTCGCTTCATTGAAACTCATTGAATTTTGTACAGTATTAGAGAGAGAGAGAGATATCGCCTGAGAGAGTAGGCTATTACCTGTGTCTGATATATTGCATTACATTCATTCTTTAAGACGATGTCCATAATATTATATCCATTATAAAAATCCGTTTGAATGTCCGCTGAGGAAAGCGATCTTGTATTTGTCCTTTTTACAGCTATGGGAATTTTCCATAACACCATAGCGCTAAAACAACTTCCTTTGCAAAAGTTCCTTTCAATTTAAAAGTCTCTTGTGACTGACTGACTCATTCACCTGTAAAGTGTAACTTTCACTCAATCCATATTACACACTAATGGACATACAGGTCCTTCTCAAAAAATTAGCATATTGTGATAAAGTTCATTATTTTCCATAATGTAATGATAAAAATTTAACTTTCATATATTTTAGATTCATTGCACACCAACTGAAATATTTCAGGTCTTTTATTGTTTTAATACTGATGATTTTGGCATACAGCNCATCAGTATTAAAACAATAAAAGACCTGAAATATTTCAGTTGGTGTGCAATGAATCTAAAATATATGAAAGTTTAATTTTTATCATTACATTATGGAAAATAATGAACTTTATCACAATATGCTAATTTTTTGAGAAGGACCTGTATTTATATAAAATAATATTTATTGAACAACAAATAAACAAAATTGTTAGTCAAACGTAAAGCACTAGTGTGCCGTGGATAATTACGAAATGCCAAAAAATAAATAATATAAAATAAATGCTACACCTCGTATCTCTATATTTCCTATTTTTTGTTTTATTTTATTAAAAAAGAAAAGAAAAAAAAGACAATAGGTCACCCTTTACGCTTGTATGTGGGTTTTACAAATATTTAACGAATGAAAAGGATTTTAAAGAGCTTGTGACAAAACCTCGTAACTCCATTGGATCCTCAAACTGTCAGTCAAACCTCATAAATCCTCTGTTGTGAAGGAAGTACCGCACGCCGTTTGGTCATCTCGTCTATGCAATGCAAAGGTAAATAAAGATCAGGGGTCGTATTCACAAAACATTTTATCTTACCACTAAGAGTTCTCCTAAATAGCAGTAAAAGTTCTTAGCTAAGAGTTTTCTCTTAACCTATTCACAAAGCTGCTGAGACAAACTTTTACTAAGGAATTGACTGAAGTCTTAAGCTAAGAGTAAGGGCGGGGTTGACCTCGTTGCTATGGAGTATACACACAGTGATTGGCTGATGGGGGAGGAGTCAGCGATTTAATCATAGAAATATTGTAGAATGAGGTGTCATGTTTCCACATTAAAATAAAGGTTTTAAAATACAAATGTTGCCTTATTCAAATAAATATTTTTTTAATAAAAATGTTGTCATAGTCAAAATAATGTTGCCATATTGTTGCCATAAAGGTTTTAAAATGTAGGCTAAGTGTCACTAATTAAACTAGTATATACAGTTGATTGTCCACCTCTTGGATGTCTGCATCTCAAGAGAATGCAGAATTCAAGCGACAAATTATGTTTTATATACAAAGTTTGGGAGAAATACATTCATACGGTCTTTCTAATCAGCTCGAGAGGAGGAATATATACACAGACGAGAGCCGACTCGCCTATAGTTACTTCAACGGTTTTCTGCATCCCTCTGCCAACCCGCTCCTCACTCGTCTGGGGGTACGGGGAGAACTTTGGTTTTGGGCTAAATTTCAAGCTCGGAGCCCTCAATCTCCTTGGACAGCACACCAAATACACTTATTATATATACAGCTCTGGAAAAATTTAAGAGACCACTTAACATTGATTTCTGAACTTGGAGTGGTCTCTTAATTTTTTCCAGAGCTGTATATATTTTTTACTCTATTCAATCATTTGTAAGTGTGAACTCATGAAAACCACTGGCACAGGTAATCAGACAATATTTATTTATTTTTTAAAGATTTTTTTTGGCGTCTCATTGTAGATTCAAATCTATAAATCAAATTGTGTTGCATTTATGAAGAAAAGGTTCAGCACCCAAGGCTCTGTTGCTATTCCCTCAATGGTGTCCAGTGTCTTTGGGTCGATAAGGATTGTTTGTGATTTGGTCTTAGTGACTTAGGAGTCCTCTTGACTACTCCTAACGTTTTACAGATTTAGGAGCTAGATTTAGCGCTAAAATGCTTTGTGAAATACTCTTAGAGCAAAAATTTAGGACTCCTAAAATTAGGACTGACACGCCCATTATTTTTAAGAGTTTCTCCTAAATCGGCAAGTCAGGAGCTACTTTTAGCCTTAAGATGTTTTGTGAATACGGCCCCAGATGTTTGAAAAAAAATTGTAAAGTGTTTTCTTTGCTAAAAAAACCCCACTATGTCTATAAAGGGTAATGTTTTATGTATTTTTTAGAGCGGAGAAGAGTCTGAAATGTCCCGTCTAGTTGTAGCCAATAGCCTATGCTATGCTATATAAAGGATGTAAGGTAATTATTATGAAATTTAACATAGCACAATTCAACTTCCTCTGGAACAAATAAAAGATTAATAAGACCAAAGATTGCCCGTTTTATGTACTCAAATTGAATTATGTCTCATGTTTAACCACTGTAAGAGCCAGTGGTTAATCCCCAAAGCACTAGTCTGGCCAAGATGAAGCTGTTCTCGGCGCGTGCACGACCCCTGAACGGCCGCTGACGCCCTGGAGCTCACATCTCCGAAAACGTCAAAATAAATTGTAAAATAGGCGCTATGATTAAATATGAATCACATATTTCAAGTCTAAACAACTACATTCTCGTCTAAAAAACTATTAAAACAACAGTTTGTGGTACAACAAGTAGTATTCGCAAAAATGACGCTGGATTTGCTCGGCCGCCATGACGGTCACTTCAAGCGGAGTGATATAAACGGTGAAAACGTAGGAGTGCTGTTATCACTGAAATATCGCACGGCTATCAGCCAATCAGATTCGAGAACCAGACAGAACTGTTGTATGTATGTATGTATGTATATATATATATATATATATATATATATATATACACAAAGTTCTGTCATGAACATGATGGCACATGCTAATAGGTCCTTTATCTCAACCTTCTCGTAATCACATCATTATATAGGACACAGCTGATTGGTTCCTGCTGTATCAGTAGCCAATGAGCTTACATGCTCAACTTTCAAATACATAGGAACCATTTGCCTTAGCAGTTCAGAGCGCTTTGAGAAACCCTCCACCTTCCCAGCTCCACCTGTATAGATCTGCTGCGGGTAATTCATGTTTGCTATATTGTACAGCAGCAGCATGTCTTACTTGCTCACAGCAGCGTGTATGTATTGGCAATAGCAAGTCCCGTACTTGCTCTGCAGCAGCAATAACCTACAGCAGCAGAACTATTCTGCCAAGACCAAACATATCAACATTGTCATATCCATTATCTCCATGCACCTTCTATTAACCCCTTACAAGTTTCTGAGGGTCTCCGGACCTCAGTTTAACAGTTAGTCTGTTAATAGGGATTTATGAAAATCAGTACAGGAGTTTCTGTATGGTGACTTATCTTTCTATCTTTAGCGACGCAACTGTCCGCTTGGAATGCATCACTCATTGGGCTGTGATGGACAGCTGATTAATACTGCCATTCTTTAATTATTCATAACTCACTCACCCACTTATTTAATCACTGACTCACCAAATGAGTCAGAGGTCAGTCAGGCATTTTAATAGACTCTTCTCTCCTATCAGCTAATTATGTTTATTGCCTGCTTGAAGATCGTTTATTAATGCCTGTTAGAACCAGAAAGATGATGCAAGATGGCACAGATGATCGCATTTACCGGGACGGGTAATTACCTAAACTTTTGCTGACCTTTGACCTTGGCTCATATGTGCTCTAATCAGTCGGCCGTTCAAAAGGTTAATATGTCAAAGTCTACTAATGAACCAGTTCACTCCTGACCTTATTTAAACGCTCTACGTTGGTGTTAAGAAGCGTGAGCAGAATGTTTATCAGCTTGTGTGTTTTGATGTTTCTAAGGGTTCACTATACTGACAGACAACTCAGTAAATCTGGATTTTTACATATTCACAGTGCACATGAATAAGTTGCTGCCACAATGCTAAGGTATTGTGGTTGGTTGCAAGGGTGCTGCTAAACAGTTGTTAGGGAGCTCTGAGTGGTTGCGATCAAAACAGGCCAACAACACAAGTTTTTTAATGAAATGACTATACACTCTAAAAAATGTTTGGTTAAAAACAACCCAAGTTGGGTTGAAAATGGACAAACCCAGCAATTGGGTTGTTTTAACCCAGTGGTTGGGTTAAATGTTTGCCCAACCTGCTGGGTAGTTTTATTTAACCCAACTACTGATTAAAAATGACTATATGGCTGCTTAAAATGAATCCAAAATAGGTGAGAAATTAAAAATCAGACACATAATTACTAGAGGCAACAATAATAATTAAAAGGTGTACATTTATTAATAAGCAATTTAATAAATGTTTATTGTTTATTATTCATTATCTTATTAATAAATGCTCATTTATTAAACATATTAATAAATGTTAATTTCTAGCATATTTTGGGTTCATTTTAAGCAAGCAATGCAGTAATTTTTATACAACAGTTGAGTTAAATAAAACTACCCAGCACGTTGGGCAAACATTTAACCCAACCACTGGGTTAAAACAACCCAATTGCTGGGTTTGTCCATTTTCAACCCAACTTGGGTTGTTTTTAACCCAGCATTTTTTAGAGTGTACTGTATTTATTTTCCATAATTATTTTACTATACTGTATATACAGGGCTTGACATTAACTTTTTTGCTCACCAGTTTTCCAAAGTTACTAGCAACTCACTCAGCATTTTCACTGGCCACAATTTTGACATCGATACCATGGGGGAAAACTGCCATATAGATATTTTTTATATTATCTCATAATTTGGCAGCAGGTATATTAGGCTGGTAGTAATCAGATTACAGTTACATTTTGAAAAAAGGGGGAGTACTATCGAGATTACAATCGTTTAATTTAATAATACTATACTATATTAAGCGCTGTTTTGATTATACAGTATTTCCTGGTTCTGTTGCTAGTGATGACTCATGCGAGCCACCTGCTGGTGCATGCGCAAATAACACCCGTCTACAATCTCCTCAGACACAGATTGAATCACTGCTGTTAGTTGAAACGATGCTGCCCGCGGGGGAAAAACGCTTTCAATTCATGGAAATTTCTCTGCTATTTTGTTTTGAAAAAAGAAAATGCAAACAACATGGTTGTACAGTGCAAACTCTGCCTTCCAGCTACGAAAACACTTTATCAAAGGACTAAAAAAATAATCTGTAATACCATACTGTAGCCACTAGATGTCATTTAGCCCTTTATACAGGTCCTTCTCAAAAAATTAGCATATTGTGATAAAGTTCATTATTTTCCATAATGTAATGATAAAAATTAAACTTTCATATATTTTAGATTCATTGCACACCAACTGAAATATTTCAGGTCTTTTATTGTTTTAATACTGATGATTTTGGCATACAGCTCATGAAAACCCAAAATTCCTATCTCAAAAAATTAGCATATTTCATCCGACCAATAAAAGAAAAGTGTTTTTAATACAAAAAAAGTCAACCTTCAAATAATTATGTTCAGTTATGCACTCAATACTTGGTCGGGAATCCTTTTGCAGAAATGACTGCTTCAATGCGGCGTGACATGGAGGCAATCAGCCTGTGGCACTGCAGAGGTGTTATGGAGGCCCAGGATGCTTCGATAGCGGCCTTAAGCTCATCCAGAGTGTTGGGTCTTGCGTCTCTCAACTTTCTCTTCACAATATCTCACAGATTCTCTATGGGGTTCAGGTCAGGAGAGTTGGCAGGCCAATTGAGCACAGTAATACCATGGTCAGTAAACCATTTACCAGTGGTTTTGGCACTGTGAGCAGGTGCCAGGTCGTGCTGAAAAACAAAATCTTCATCTCCATAAAGCTTCTCAGCAGATGGAAGCAAAAATCTCCTGATAGCTAGCTGCATTGACCCTGCCCTTGATAAAACACAGTGGACCAACACCAGCAGCTGACATGGCACCCCAGACCATCACTGACTGTGGGAACTTGACACTGGACTTCAGGCATTTTGGCATTTCCTTCTCCCCAGTCTTCCTCCAGACTCTGGCACCTTGATTTCCGAATGACTTTGGACCACTGAGCAACAGTCCAGTGCTGCTTCTCTGTAGCCCAGGTCAGGCGCTTCTGCCGCTGTTTCTGGTTCAAAAGTGGCTTGACCTGGGGAATGCGGCACCTGTAGCCCATTTCCTGCACACGCCTGTGCACGGTGGCTCTGGATGTTTCTACTCCAGACTCAGTCCACTGCTTCCGCAGGTCCCCCAAGGTCTGGAATCGGTCCTTCTCCACAATCTTCCTCAGGGTCCGGTCACCTCTTCTCGTTGTGCAGCGTTTTTTGCCACACTTTTTCCTTCCCACAGACTTCCCACTGAGGTGCCTTGATACAGCACTCTGGGAACAGCCTATTCGTTCAGAAATTTCTTTCTGTGTCTTACCCTCTCGCTTGAGGGTGTCAATGATGGCCTTCTGGACAGCAGTCAGGTCGGCAGTCTTACCCATGATTGCGGTTTTGAGTAATGAACCAGGCTGGGAGTTTTTAAAAGCCTCAGGAATCTTTTGCAGGTGTTTAGAGTTAATTAGTTGATTCAGATGATTAGGTTAATAGCTCGTTTAGAGAACCTTTTCATGATATGCTAATTTTTTGAGATAGGAATTTTGGGTTTTCATGAGCTGTATGCCAAAATCATCAGTATTAAAACAATAAAAGACCTGAAATATTTCAGTTGGTGTGCAATGAATCTAAAATATATGAAAGTTTAATTTTTATCATTACATTATGGAAAATAATGAACTTTATCACAATATGCTAATTTTTTGAGAAGGACCTGTATACATATAGCCCAAGCTGTGGAAATGAGACATGATTGTTTATTTTTTTAAAAGTAACCAAAATGCTAAACATTAAAATAAAGCAGAACAAACATGAACAGAAATGTTTGATCCGAGCTTGTTCAGTTTGGTTATGATCTGATGTCACTTTTATACAGTATTTTTAATCTCTAAACAACAACAACGATGATAATAATATTGCAATGGATAATTTATCAGATTTTTAAAATATTTTTATTGTTGAGACCCATTCAAAAGTATGAAACGTGTAACATTTAAAAACTTTTGTAACAATATACACCACCGTTCAAAAGTTTGGGGTCAGTCTTTTTTTTTTTTTTTGA